>DWTT01001730.1:0-11119 GCA_018250895.1 Carterocephalus mandan | reverse complement strand
GCTAGCTACAATAGATCTCTTTAGGTCGCAGTGGCTTGTGGGCATAACTGCCCACACCCCCGCCCTATAAATAATAAATAATAATAATAAAGTATGTAACTTTATATCTGTACGTAGGTATATTATGTATGTACCATTACTTTCAGGTGGAGGTATAGAACCTCCGTTACCAGATGTGTTCACGATGCAGTGGTTCCTTACTCTGTACGCCACCTGGTTGCCGCGGGAGTGCTTGCTGAGGATATGGGACCTCATTCTCTTGGACGGAAACGAAGTTCTGCTGTTAACAGCGTTAGCGATTTGGGATTTGTTGCAGGAGTAAGTGTTTTGGTTAACTTCGGTTAGTATATTACAAATTAAATTGAGCTAATTTTTAGAAATTATTTTTAACCCTGCATATACTGGTGTGTAAAAACCATGGAAGGGTGAGAGTAGAGCAAGATTTCAAGATAATTACATATAATTAGTTGAAATTACAGCCGCCTGCATGGTGAAAATGAATCTCTTGTGCAGGTTTTCTCATCATATCCGTCCTTTACCGAAAATCATATCACACATACATCCCGTGAAGCAAAAGCCAGACTATTTAAAAAATAATTATTATAATATAATAAACAACTAGAAGGTTTATTGTTGACGTAAGTAATTGGCAAAACCAAAGAAATTATCGTAAATTTGGGTTGTTTTTCCAAAAAAATTAACCTGTAGGTAGGTAGGATGTGGAGTAATCCATAGCCTACTATGGCTCGTGGCGATCGTATGTGATCAACCGAATTAAACAACGATCGGTGCGATCGCTTTGTGGATGTGTGACCGCTAGTTCAAATTTCATGAGCGCTTCCGGGTTTTGGAAGGCACGTTAAGCCGTCGGTCCCCGGTGTTTTCAACAACCCCTCAGTAAACCTCAGATGGGTAGAGACCAATCTGCATTGGAACAGCGTGGTGGAGTATGCTCTAGACCTCCCAGAGTTGTGGCTTTGGAGAGACTCGTGCTCAACAGTGGGACTTCTATGAGTTGTGTTGCTGTGTACCTCTATCGCCCCGCGGCAAGACTAACATTTTTAAATATCTGACATTTCTATTCTTATATACCTACTACGAGTATGTCGGATAACAACAATATGGATTATATTAATTTACTATTTTAAATTTATCATGTACCTACTTCTATTTGCTGTACCTAAGCTGTCAATCCTCAACGTATTACTTCTCTGACAAATCTGTAAAATTCAGTCAACAGATAAAAAAGCATTTAGATCTACGGGGGGACGGAAACCTCTCGTAAAATATGACGTCACAGTGTAAGCACGAGGAAACGGCATACTTACTACCTACTTACATAAAACAATTTCCAGTCGCATCTTATCAGCGCGTTCCGCGGACGAGTTCTACAGCTGCATGGGGGGAGGCGCGGGCCTGGTGTGGGAGGCGGGCGAGGCGCTGGTGGCGCGTGTGGTGGCCTTCGGCTCCGTGCCCGAGCTGCCGCGCCTGCGCAGCCTGCACCGGTACAGGGTGACGCCTCCCGCGCCCCCTGCCGCGCCGCCCTCTTATCATCCGCCCCTTCAATCAGCGGTATGCTTTCAACATGTTCACAAAGTTTTCTCTTTTATTAAAGTAATGCCTACTGATAATAAGATAGATGCTCGTGGACAAAGGGGGTGGGGAAAGGTCCTCGTGTGGACACTTGGAAAACTAAGCACTGGCCGCCCTGACCTGATAGAGTTATGACCTAAAGAAGACTGCTGGAAACTACTGGATTCAGAGGTCACAGGACCGGATGGATTGGCGTGGATGTTGGGATGGGTGAATGGAAATATATAGGTGCGGCACATCAGATATTGAATTGAATCTTTGTTAAATGTGACCTTTTCAGATGCAGTCCATGACGAAAAGAGGACTACGTTTGTTCTATTCTGAAGATGAAGGAGATTCAAGTGACGACGGAAATAAGTTGGCTCTAGCTACGGTAAAAAAATCTTTAGAAATGTATGCTTTAACATTACCTGCAATTAAGCATAACACAATGTTTAATAATATAAGTAATTTCATTGACATAAAACTTAAAATATCCTAATGTTGGCTTATTAATATGTCAAATAACTTTTTTTGGGTAGGTTATACCGCAACGAAAAGATCGCATAGAGGCTGGCGATAGACTTTCTTTGGATATTGGAGCACTGAAAAGGCAATATGCACGACTACGTGAAAGACAAAGACAAGCACACGTAATATTAGCTGCGGCGTGCGCTCGCCATGCTGCTGGTGAGTTATGAAATTGTAGTTTAAAGGGCGGTATTTAATACTACAGTTAACTGTTAATTGTTATTTCAAACAGAAATTAGTACAGTTGCCAAAATTAAGGTGAAATAAAGTTGGCAAATTAACTCAAGACTGTTTTAGAACTATTGGATATACAACAATAACAATAAAATGTAATCAGACCTTTGTCCTAGAGATACTATCTATTCACAACTTTTCCTTTGAGCTACAGGTTGAAGAATTACTTCTGATGCTCCATTGCCTCTTTCAGTTGGTGTTCCCACTTCACCTACATCACTCACTGTAAACAATTTACTATTGGGGAAAAGTGCCATCGTAAGTTCAAGAGGGAGGAGGCTTGGCCCACCTCCGGGCGCAGTACCTCCATCTCGCCAGACAAATGAGCAACAGAGTAATGAAAAACTGGAATCCCGAGTACACCGAACATCTAATGAAACCATAAGTTGGGATGAAGAAAAATCTCGGAAGTCACTTATCAGAAGAAACTCTTTAAAGTGGAAAGATATAAAAAAAGAAAAGAATTCAGAAATTGCAAGAAAACCTTCAATTGACTTAGACGAAAAAGGTGATGGTATAATCGTATCAGAAAGAGAAGCAAACGAAATGATTGCTTCAATAAGGTCTCGTAGCTCAAGTGAGAGTTCATCGTACTCTTCACATACGGCCTCAAGTACAGATACAAGTCTTTGTGATGAAAACGAAAAAGCAAGTGATTCTGAAACAGAATTACCAGATGATAGCAAAAGTAGCAGAGTTGTGACCTCAAAAACTAAAATAGAATCTGCAATGGATTGTAAATCTCCCATTGTAGATAACAAAAAATTGGTTTCATCCAAAGTAAATATAACAACACCAAAAAAATCACCTGAACGCCAGGTCAAATTATCAACTGAAAAATCTGTAAAAGACATTTCAGACTATTTAGATTCAGCTGCAGGTGAACCACTACGTACATATATTGACGGTTTTGAAACCAAACTAAAACAAAAAAGTTGCACGACAATCAAAGAAAACAATAATTTTAAACCAATAAGTCCATTTAAATCACTCTCTTCTCCAACTATTCGAACTGATTCTGTGGTAAGCTCATTCATTACTCACATTCCGGAATATTCAGATACTACAATACACGAGACAAAAAGGCCAAATAACTTATCCCAAACAAAAACCTTCACGAGTTTAGTTCCCCTAGATATAACAACGTGTCATTTTACTGTTAGTCCTAATGCGGTATACAAATTTGATAATTCTGAAAATAATTTTAAACAAACTTCAACTTCTCGCATTGATCTTACTTCCCGACCCCCAGATATAATCGATAGTTTCACAATGTATCCTAATTTTGTGCCAGATATTGATTTATCTGATAAAAATGTTTCTGATTACGAAAGTCCTCTAAGAAGTCCAGGCTCTGAAAGTATAATTGTAAGTGAAGATGAACCGCCTATTCCTCTTAAAATAGATAAATATTTTGAACACAGTCCAGAATTCTTCGGAGCCCGCTTAACTGATCCTAATAATACTGACATTCCCAACAGGAGACCAACTAAACGAAATTCACGATTACCTAAAAAACCTGATTCATTGACACTTCAAAGTAGCCATAACGAAAAAATACTAAATTATGAAGCAGAAAGGGCATCATCTTTACCTCAAACTCTCAGTTTTGCAAAAATAAAATCACCAAGTCCAGTTTTAAAGGAAACACGCAAGATTCCAAATAACGGAAAATCGAGTAATATTAAAGATAGCAGTCCAATTATTGTACCATTCAATTTTAAGAAACAAAGAGATCAAGATTCACTAAAGGCAAAGATTTCACCAAAAGATCAAATCATACAATCTGGGCGTAAAAATAGTGAACGGGCGTTACAGATAATTCAAGAAAACTCACAGATACTAAGCAGAATATTAACAAAACAAAATAGTACAAATGTTAGTAACATTAGTAATAAAACTGAAGAATTTGAAATTGGTGAAAAACGAAATATTTCCAGAAATATTAGGTCTGATGAGATATTAGAATGTAAGTTAGTAGATTCTCCATCACTTAAAGAATCAACTTCTGATTCACTGATTGGTTATATAAAAAGAAAACCGAAAGATGAAATGACAGAGAAAAGTGATTTTCATCGGGCTCGACCAATTTCTATAGACGACCCCTTTTCATTTGAAACACGCAACGCTTTTTCAGGACAGCTGGAGGTCTCATTGAAAGATATCAAGACCCCTAGCAGCGAATGCTTAGGAAACAAAACTGACATATACGGATGGGAAAACAAAGGCTTTTTAGCCAAATGTGAGTACAAAGGAAATGTAGATAGACAAAATACTAAATTTGATGAAGAATTTAAAAGAAGAACAAGTATTGTTTCAGTAAACAGTGATATTTCTGATAAGGATAAAAATACAGTATCCGGTGAATGGCCCAGATATTCATTTTCAGGAATTTCAAAAGTTTCAGTTACCTTGCCTTCATCGGAAATGAAAGACACTTCCACGTATGAAAGAAGGTTTACCTCAGATAATTATAACTACCCGTTCTCTGTTTCGAGCAAATACAATGATATTATTTTAACGAAGGCCAGTGACATATGTAGTAAAATTGTGGAACAGGGGCCGAAAACTAGCGATAATTCATTTAAGGCTGAAAACATTAGTCGTGACAGTGATTTTTCACACGTAGTAACGTCATCCATTAGCTTTACTTGCGATCCTTCTGCAGAAGATGATTCTCCGACTGGTGCAAAGAGTAATTCCAGTGATACTTTATGTCAAATAACTTCACTGGATCAAATATCAACACCAATATCACCTAAAGTATTTACCAGTAGAGACACTCCTACCCTTCCTAAAGATTATGTGGAACGAAGTGAAAGGATGAAGATAGAATCAGACGATACTTGTAGTACTATAACTTCTCTTATGGAAACTGATACATTATCTTCATTGTCTTACCCTAGAAGTCCATCCTCAGGCTCCTATAACCCTTTTCCCACGCGTCCAGCTATGCGAATGCCCAAAGACATTGGAGTAAGATTAGGCATGTATCCAAAAGATTCTTTGAATTCTCCTTCGAAATAATTTCTGCATCATTCAGAACGGATGAACAATTTAAAAAATTAAAATGATGCTTTAATAATTATGTTGTGGACTTTTTATACTTATACCTTATTTAAACTAAGTCGATATTTGGATTATGTTTTGGTTTTTTATGACTATTTTTGTTGAAAATTAATTTTAATTCTATATTTAAGTAAATATTCGTATCCAAATTTAAATCTAATACCTAAATGAAATAATGTTTAATCGAAATACCGTCAGCGAATGCTTTATAAATAGCTAAGAATACGAAATCATAAATTTCAGGCCCAAATTAGTTAGTAAGAAAGTATTATGAAATTTATATATTTCGTATTCTCAATAATTTATTTTATACTTAGAAAACAAACCAACATGTTGCCTTGATATCAATGTAATGTTATAAATAAATTAAATTAATAAATTTGCGCAATATGAAATATTTATATTTATAATGAAATAAAGATTTATTGACATGTTCATTATCATTATCTTGGCAATCCGGCAATTAGATTATAATTATTGTAGATAGTGTTAAATTTATCAATTGCAAATGAAAAGTTCTGTTGTTTAAAGACGATATTTATTCTATGACAATATTGACAGAATATACATTATTAAAATGCGACCGAAAAGTTCTTTTTATTTAATTCCAAATATTTTAACCTAAAAGTCATCAATTACAGGCGGACAGGTACATACGAGATGTTTATCACCATACATGTCATCGATACGACTGACCGTGGGCCAGATTTTTGTTTCTCCTTTCACGAATGGCTGAAAATAACAAATTCATTAGTTGCTATTCCTATTCAAGCATTAAATACAAACGTTGTGGTCATACTTACCGCTGGGAATGCTGCTTGCTCTCTCGTGTATGGACGATTCCAATCTTCAGTGATTAACTCTTCTTGTGTGTGTGGTGCCATCTAATATAAACAAAATTGTAGTTTAATTAAAGTATTGGTTCGTTTTGTCAAACGACCTTAAGACCATACAAAAAAGAACCAACGAAGAATTTTTAGCAATTTTGTGGTTATTTACATAATTAATTAATCTTTATAACTTACTTTTAGTGGGTTTAATCGTTTATCAATCAAACCATCTTCAATATCCTTAATTTCTTTCCTAATAGTAATGAGAGCATCACAAAATCTGTCCATTTCTAGAAGATCTTCTGACTCGGTAGGTTCAATCATAAGAGTACCAGCTACTGGCCATGACATGGTAGGTGCATGGAAACCTGGTAATAATTTATTTGATCAATTTTAAATCGTCAAAAAGAACCGTTTAATGTTTAGTTAAAAAATAAAGATTTATTGTCAATTACATATCTGAAAAAGTTATTTATCATTAGTCGGCGAAGTTAAAAAAATGTAGAGTTTACCAAAATCCATTAGCCTCTTAGCAATATCCCCAGGTTCAATGTTGGCAGACTTCTTGAGATCTCGGACATCTATGATAAATTCGTGTGCCACTAAACCCCTCTCGCCCTTATATAAAGTTTTATAGTGGCCTTCTAATCTACGGGACATGTAATTAGCGTTGAGAATGGCTACTTGTGTTGCTCTTCTAAGACCTTTAGGTCCCATCATCTACAGAAAAAAAAATCAATTACTATTTTATATCGTCGTTATTCGTTAGGTTCAGAATTCGTCCAGGATTTCTACACTTTAAGAAGTAGGTAAGCTATATTATTATGTTATGTAGTTAATATGTTAATGAAATTACCTTTATATACGCCCAAGATATTGGTAAGATGGCAGACGATCCAAAAGGTGCAGCACTAACAGAACCAAAACTGTGAGCAGCGTCACCTAAATCAGCTAAAGGATCAATTACTGGATGGGACGGTAAGAATGGCGCTAAATGCGCTTTCCTAAAAAGTAACAAAATGAGGATATTTCAGTGATGTTTCAAGTAAACCGATCGTATAGATCGAAGAAATCTAACAACAGGTCAAGAAAAGAAAAAAATTATCATAACTTACACTCCGATCGGACCCATTCCAGGTCCACCACCGCCGTGCGGAATGCAGAACGTCTTGTGAAGATTTAAGTGTGATACATCACTGCCATAATCTCCTGGTCGACACAACCCAACCTTAAAAATAAGAAATCCTTGTCAAATTCCATTATTTTATAAATAGTGGTCATAATTATTGAGTTTATAGCTTTTAAGTTATTTACCTGCGCATTCATGTTAGCACCATCCAAATAAACTTGCCCGCCATGAGCGTGCACCAGGGCGCACACATCTGCCGCGTGTTCTTCAAACACACCGAAGGTACTTGGGTATGTTAGCATTAAGCAGGATAATTTTGCACTGTGTTCCTCCACCTTAAATTGTGCAGATAAATTATTAGAGGAATCAACGATAAATACTAAAAGTTTTGCATTTTGTTGTATATCATTTTTCACATTTTATAGGTTCCGAATGATAATGCAACTGGGAAGAAAAAGTGCACACTCAACAAGCGTCTACTTAGTTGATTATAAACAGTAGATAAGTAGATCATAACCGAAAAATATTTAATCACCATATCCTTTAAATGTGCCATGTCGATATCTCCAGAGGCCGTGACGCGAATGGCGCAGACGCGCATCCCGGCCATGTGCGCAGACGCAGGGTTGGTGCCGTGCGCGCTGATGGGGATCAAGCAGATGTTCCGATCGGTATCTCCGCGATACTCGTGGTACCGTTTAATCGTTCGTAGCCCCGCGTATTCTCCTTGTGCACCACTGAAGCATTAAATCTTATAAAATATAACATTAGATAGATAATAGTAAAGCATAGTAGCATCGCCTTCTCTCTGTGAACCTATGTAAATACTGACCGGTGCACGACTGCGTAACTGAATATAATTTAGGCGGGCTATATTAATAAATTATAGATTGTTGTAGAGTATTTGCAATATAGTGCAAAGACTTTTACCTAACTTACTTTCTTTCATATCGATGGTTTAGTGTCATGTGGTCGTGAATATTTAGATTTTAGTCGCATCGAAACGTAATATTTTCTCAAACTACTTATCTATTTTTAGGCAATTATTACTTGCAGTACGACATAATATTTGCAGTACTACTTGCCTGTTTGGTTGAAATGAAACCCTGTCGTAGCCAGTGACTGCACAAAGGTCTCTAGCTAACTCTTCAAACAAAGTGTGATATCCCTGGCACTGTTCGAGTGGCGCAAATGGATGAATATCCGTAAAGTGTTTAAGCGAACATGGCATCATTTCTGTAGTTGAATTAAGTTTCATTGTGCAAGAACCCTAAAACATAAGATGAGTTGAAATTAAACAAGTTAGTATTAATATAATATAAACGATGAATAATAGAAACATACTAAGGGTATCATAGAATGAACCAGCGATATGTCTTTGTTTTCTAGCCTCTTCATATAGCGAACGATTCTTGTTTCAGAATGATGCATGTTGAACACGGGATGGGTCAGATAAGGCGATGTTCGTCGGAATGGGCCCTTAGGAATACTTCGACTTCTGACATCATCACTCTTCATGACCTGAATGGAAAGACAAAGTTTTACTTACCTACAAGGGCTAATTTTAGTGAAATTCATGAACAATAAAATTTATAATATTTATACTTCCATAAATTGTTTCGACATTAATGCTGTTTCAGTTTGAATAAAGCGTGGAAATTCATGAAAGCAGTATGATATATGTAGTTAAAATGATCAAGAGCTTAGCTTAAATCATTCTTAAAGGTAATACGAATTCAAATAGTAATGATGACCTATCGGCTACGATATTATGTATATGATAGGATCATTTCAATTACCTCGTCAATTTTCTTGCAGTCAAATATCCATAATAGGTCATCAACATCTTGCATGGTTGTAGTTTCATCTAGGGCGACCCCGACGGCTCCGTCGTCGAAGTATCTCAAATTGATTTTCTTTTCCTGAGCTCGTGCTTTGATAGCGGTAGCATCGTGTTCTGCCACCGGTTCGATGAACAGTGTGTCGAAGTAAACGTCGTTTGCCTGCTTGTGACCGCGTTGCCTTACACCTAGAAAGTAAATAAATTAACCACAAAAATGAATAGGTCAACATATGATATAACATGATGCCTGTATTTCTTAGATGGGGTAGGCAGAAGTGTGTAGTACACCCACTTTTCACCGGTTATGTTTGGGTCCCATGTGGTAAGCCTATACAGCGGGCACAAATACAGACTACAAGCTGCTACGGGGCATTTCAAGTTAGAAAAACCCTCAAGTTTTTGCGAGAGCTAGAGAGCTTAGTAGACAGCTAGTATTACTATAGTATTTTAGAACTAAAATTAAAATATCCAAAATCAGTTACCGTGATCCAATACAAGTGTAGCGTTATGTACTCGGGTGGCAATGTCTCTTAGACCTTGAGGGCCGTGGTAGACCGCAAACATAGCAGACATGTTGGCGAGCAGCGCCTGCGCTGTGCAGATATTGGATGTTGCTTTATCTCTCCGTATGTGCTGTTCTCGTGTCTGAAGTGCTAATCTGCAACGAAGGCAATGCATTGAAAATTTATCGGAAAATAGAGCAGACTACAGCATAACCAGCATAAAAAGATCGGGATCACCAACTATGTACGGGAAACGCATGAAATATTACGCTTTTTGCGCTTTCAATAAAAATAGCTACATGATAACGACTATGATCAGAAAAAACTCAGACTTTAAGATCTACGAACTTATGTAGGTACTTTGAAAGTTTACCTGTAAGCGTCCCTTCCCGCAGCATCCCTAGTCACTCCAACCATCCGTCCGGGCATGAGCCGGACAAGGGCATGTTCTGCTGCGAAGAATCCGGCGTGCGGCCCGCCATAGCCCAGAGGCACCCCGAACCTCTGGGAGGTGCCGACCGCGAGCGCTGCGCCACATTCCGCCGGAGGACGTAGCAACGCCAGCGCTAGCAAGTCTGTTGCCACAACGACTAAAGTCTGCCAAGAACATCTCTATGTTAAGGGTTACTCTTAACCCTTATTTACTAGATGAAAGTATTTAGTAGGTACGCAGTCACAGAGTAACTAGTATTATAGTATTATAGTAACTAAAGCACTTAGCACTGCGAATGCGTTTGCTAATGTTTGCATAAATAAATTGGGATTGCAGCTGGAATCTGACTGATCTGTAATCAGTTTTTGCATAAGGCAAAACACAGATACAGAGGCTTAATTAAACCAATTAAGCTATCTTTAACGATGAAGAAAAATCTGTTGTTATTGTTTAAATTGAAAAGAATCTGTGAGTTCTAAATAATGTTCTACCCGAAGGTAGAACGGCCTTTGTTCAGCGAGGTGGAGTTTGGACTACGATAAGACTCTAGAAGAGCCTAAAGAGCTTGGGCCGGTAATGTTTTTGACATGTATACTAACCCCGTGTTCCTGGGCTGCAGCTGCTAAAGCAGAGTAGTCATAGACTAAGCCCCTAGTGTCTGGGCACTGCAATAGGACTGCAGAGATGTCCCTCTGCGCAAAGTCCGCCTGCCGTACGTCTGGCACCACCTTTACTTCCAATCCCAAAGCATCAAGACGTGTTTGAACGACTGCTAAGGTTTGTGGATGCAGTCTTTCTGATACCACGAATTTCATCCTTTTGTTATGTCTGTGGATTATATTCAAAACATAAGACACACAGTTATAATCATTATTTCTCACATGTTTTGACCTCTGACCTCCTGTCGTGACGACCGCTAGGTGTCACGAAAATAACCAAAATACTAATAATAATAAAATTAATATTTCAATGTAG
>DWTT01001729.1:0-11124 GCA_018250895.1 Carterocephalus mandan | reverse complement strand
TCTGTGTCCTGTACCGTATTTACCATGGCGAGTGCTCGGAGGAACTTCATAACTTAATTCCACCAACCTCATTCAACCATCGCACTAACACGAGGTCTGAAGTTACATCCACACCGAATCAACTCATGGCCTACTATCACCGTGCGTTTCTCGCGGTCTTTTTTACGGCGAACTGGTCTTCTGGAATGAGCTTCCGACTGACGTTTTCCCTTCAAGCTACGACACGGAGCGCTTCAAAAAGAGTGTGAAACGCTTCCTTCAAGGCAGGCAAAGTACCTGGGATACCCCTGGTGTCGCACGTGTCCATAGGCGACGGTGACCACTTCCCATCAGGTGGCCTGTATGTCTGTTTGTACGTCTATGTATATTATAAAAAAAGAACATATCTCCCTGTCAACTTCCTGTCGCCTCGCCCGATCAATTTCCGTATTTCTCTCTCTTTCTGTCTTCACTTACTTTGGCTGCATGGTCATAAAGACCTTTACGGCGTCACCGAATAGGTAATAGCAGTAATATCCTCTGCGATGTGTATAATCTGTATTCAATGTATACTTTTTGTACCCGGGAAATATTGTTTAAAGTTCGTGGCGGGAAAGCTTCCAGAACAGGGTGAAAAAAATTGGGCTACGGTCGCGAATCAAGTAAAAACATAAATAAACAGAGATTTAATAATAGACGATTCGCGACGTGAGATAGACCTATGAGTTATAAAGGTAAGGATATTCTTAGTTTGCTACTTACCCGTTACAAAAGTGTAGTGTGTAGTACTTAACTTGTGTGAGTTGAAACGGGTAAATAAAGTAAACACGGACCGGCATCAAAGTTTAGCTCTGACCTATCTGAAATTAAGGTATCATCTGGCACTGAGAGCAGGTTATCAGTCGTAAGCGCTAATTGATATGTCAGCCATATTATGTCCCCCGCACTGATACCCATGCACAGCTATCCCCTAATAAAGTACTCTGTGGCTATCCCCTACGGATTTCGTTAAGAGCTATTTTCGTGCCGCAAGGAATCCCTACTTACCTACCTACTTAATATTGTTCAATATAAATTTGGTTTTATAATCTAATGTCCTCTCGGAATGGCAGGGCTACCTTAATATCTAGCACACTGGCCAAGTGCCATAGTAAAAATATAGTAGGTAGGTACTTAGTAAAAAACATTAAATGTTAGGTATTGGTAATGAAGAAACGAGTGTTTTTGTGCGATTTATTTATTTTTAACAGTTATTATATAAGATTTTACATCAGTCATCGTTAGCTATCGGAATCTGCCACCAGTTTGTATTGTACTGATGGGCCATTTCTCACTGATCTAGTTCGCGCAATCATTTAAATATCTGCTAATGCGAATTGAAATGACTTTGATTGCACAAATACTTATTTTTATTAATCAGTTGCCTAAATTATAAGATGTTTCATAATACATATTGGTTTAATTTCAAATTTCTTTAAAGAAAAGCGTAATAGGCAATAGGTACAGTTAAAGATCAGCAAACCTAAGCAATTAAATATTTAAACTTTGATGTATGTAATGGTCACAAAACATAGGAAATTATTTCTTTTCGTCATTTCAATTCGTATACACCACGAAAATTTTAAATTTAGATAGTACCCAATAATTAAATCTAAAAATTAATAGGTAACTATTATCTTTATGAAGATTTTTCATTCGTTTTAAGTTACAATTATTAACTAATTTGTGAAGTATATTTTAATTTTCTAAACATCCTTACAATATCAGCTTCAAAAATTCAATGCCTAGAAATGAAAGTTTAAAAAAAACGCCAATCATAAATAACGTAAATAAAAACATTAATATTCAGATATATAAGACGGTTCTTTTTAAAAAAACATAAAAATGTAATATATGCAATAATTCAATATCAACTTTACATACTTATTTAAAACTATGGGTTAGAAGGTAGTTATCTAAAAGTGCGGACATTAAAAAAGGTCTCGTTTACATACAACCAAAATTTTGATTCGACCATTGTGTTCAAGCATTCGATGAACAAAATTTTAACATTACTAATACTAAGGAAAATAAATAATAAAAATAAAGACGGGAATGGAATGTTTAGGGTGATATTAAAATGATGTTCATAACATTGAAAATACTCTCGAGTTAACTATAATAATAATTACATTATAATAATAAGATAGACTCTCTCAACACTCGTCCGATTCAGGAGCAGCACTAACATACATAGGCTCTATAATCCTATTCCTCTACCCAGGTTCGTCTAAGACTTTAAAAATTAAAACAACATCCTATAAATTTATTAAAATTAATAAAGCTAACGACATAACTATTTAACTGTAATTGATTTTTTATATTATGTAAGAAATTATAAATAAATAGAATTGTACAAGCTATGCTGTACATTAATAAAATTTTGTGAATAAATTTTCATAAATAACTGATTATCCATAATTTTTATGGCATATAAATATGATTGACTATTATTAATATCTCAAATAATTTGACTATGTGTTATATTTGCACATGAAATTTATCTAAGAAAAAATAAATTAACACGCTATATAGATACTTTATTGGGATATCGCCCAAAATAATTAAAACATGAATACTTGACAGTAGCAACAAAGCATTTTTTCATTTAGATACGATTGAAATAAATAAATATATCATACATCAGTAAATAAATAAAAACTACTGAGTGCTTTTCTCGCGCCAATACATCTGTTGTGTCATTGAAGGAGTTTGAATATTTTGGCATATTAATGACACCCATGATTTTAGTTTATTTACTAAAGAACACAATGAGATCGCCCATATCCGTTGGTTTGTTTAGTTTAGGTACTTATTAAGTACCTACCTATTGAGAGCACTTGAAACTATATAGTCACTATGGATTCTTGGCTAAAGAATACATAATAACTATTGAGGATTATTATTATGATTAATAGTAATCCTTAATAGTTCTTTTGTGTAATTATTATTAAAGATTATTAATAGATTTTTTGTTAGCCGTCACATTACTCTTATCAAAACAAATTATTCAAAAACATGAAAAAACAAAAATCATGTCACTCGTTGAATATGCCCAAATATTTTCAAATCTCCTCCATTAGTATATCATTACCATTAGTAACTAACTACCTACATTTGCTATCGATATCCTTACGATTATAATAGGGGATTTTTCAAGAACACGATTACAATATGAAGATAATAAATTAAGAGAAAGAGAAGGGTATACTTATCCAAATATACCAAATCTTCCATTCATCTATTTTATATACTTACTTAGAAATAGTTGTAGTTAAGTACACCTTAGAAAATACCTTTTAAGAAAGAAAATATCACTAATGATAGTGTCTTGATCCAAATATTATTGAAACCATTTTAGACGTCACTGAATAATCCACTCCCTTTATGTTATTCAAGTGCAGATAAAACGTTCGTAAACGTAGTAAGGATTAAGTTTAAAAAAGTTATAGTATAAAAATTAAATAAAACAATGTAAAAATACTTCTATTTTTGGGTAAGGTTACATTTATAATACATATATACTTACAGGATTAACATAGAATTTGAGCATTGTCCCATACTGTTTGAAAATATCCACACTTGATTAACATAAACACACTATCATACACTTACAACAGACTGTAGCGCTGCTGTAAGAGTTATACCTAACCTTATATCTATCCTTAGATTTACTTAGTGAAACAGTGATGGATACATAGCAAGTTTCGCTATAGCACAGCTATTCGACCTGTACATAAAATGCAATAATTAGTGCAGTTTATGATTTAAGTAAAGAGAGACGGTTAACAAGGCATCTACCTGCATTTTTTTTTCATAGGTCCATGTGACTTCATGTCACTTCACGTCATGTAACTTCATCAAACAAATATCAATCTTCACTGTAGTAGATAGTACAATTTTGAATTAAGTACAATAATTGTTACTCCATTCACTTCATTCCACATATTTATTTCCAGTTTATTAATTTATTGTTAATCAATCATAAATATTGGAATATTATTTACTTATTTATCTTATACCAAATAGAAGACGCCTTGTCGAGATAGTAAGAATATTAATATGTAATTGAAAAAAAAAAGATCATATCAAACCAAAAAAATGTGTAAAGATTTTTTCTTTCTTTACTTATAATTTAGTCATATAATATTTAAGAAAATCATTATAAAAACCGGTCAAAACAAAATAAAATATTTATGCTTAGCAGACCTAAGTACAGAATGTTTTTTTACAAAGAAAGATAAAAAGATTTGTCCTATTTATCGTCAAGAATATGGTCTCATAAAAAAAATGTTTTGTATACGTAATAGGTTTGTATCTAAACTCCGTTTTTCTTGAGTTTTCTTATTTGGTTAACAATCTTGGCACTATGTTTTATTGAAATACTAGGTGTTCCCGCGAACTTCGTACCGCTTCAATAAATATTTTTGTAAATTATTCCGCGTAAATAAGGTTTTTTGAAAATAGCGTTTAGCGTGATACTGCATGAAGTCGTATTCTCAATTCTACTCAATTCTAATTATTTTTTTAAATATGATCAACCGTAAGAACCAAAATGATAAATTGAAAAAATGCAATGCGGTGCCTGTCAGTTAAAAAGTAATATCACTATGTATATGTATTAACTGTTTGAAAACAAAAAAATGATTTTTATTTAAATTTCCCGCCACTGAGCGAAGCCTTAAGCCATGGATATATCCAAGGCGGATCTATTACTTCCATTCCTGATTGACAAACGTCAACTATTATAATGCAGAATGTCAGTCAAGCTACTGAAATATTGTTTACTAAACAGGAAAATTCTGAATACGGAGTATACTCAATGGAAACAGAATACACCTAGCAACAACTAAACTTAATGAAACACTATACTGATCCTGCAACCCTGTGAATTCTAATCCTGTGATAATCGTAATAATTCAGTTATGTATACTGTTTTTCTACAAAATACTACCTTTCGCCATCCACACAATTAAAAATCACTGTTTATTTTATTACTAAGATAACATGAACTTGTTTAGTTTGTAGATAAACAGTATTTATAATTAGTACTTAATAATAGGATAGATCTTAAATTTATATTTTGAAGTAAATATTTGAGCTACGGTAATCTAAGGATTTAATTTTTTTTACCTATTAATTTATATTTATTTATGTACACCGTTCTAAAAATTGTGGGAACAATTTGAGTGCTGTTGTGTCAAAAAACATTCTAAATTATCTTTTTGCAGTCGTTATTTGGCACATACAAAGTGTTGAGCAATGCGCCAAATTAAAATACAAGCGGTCCAAGACTATGCATAACAATAATTGTTGAAAAAAAAAGTTATATATTACTATTGTTAAGCTTTAACAGAAAGAAATAGACATACAACCTATTTCAACATTACAAACAATCGAGTAAATTATATCAAATTAAGTAACACTCAAAACTTAACTTTAAAGTAACACTTACATTCTTCTTTATTATAAGATACTCAATAAATAAATTTGATTACTTACAAAAAAATAAATGGAATTAAATATAAAATGAACTTCGGGACTTAGAATGTTACATTACATAATTATTATGTTTGCATTTATAGAAAAGTTTCACAATAAATTAAAGTTTATCCGATCCGAACAATCCAAATGATTACGACTCTTATAATAAGCAGCTCAAAATTTGTCAAATAATCATTTTTATGAGTTTAATTTAAACTTCTCAATCAATTAGAATTAAATTAAGATTTTCCTTATAGCAACAATTTTGAAAAGATATACTTAATGTTGCCAGCTACCCTCAAATTCCTTATTAATTTACATTATTTTTAAATGTTTTTTTTTAAATAGTAAACTCGTTGTTAACCTTTAAAACTTTTATATTAAATTGTAAATTCGAGCTGCTTAAAACTTCTTTGATAATTCAATGTGGGTGTGTAACATACTTCGACATGCTTAGTTAGAGGCGAGAAACCTTTATAACTTCACAGATGAAAAGAATCGAACTCAACGTCTAGTGGTTAAACGTTCAGCGACTATCATCCTCCATATTTTATATAAACAAAACTGTCAATTATCCCGCCTAGATCCACTAACATCAGAGCCAATGATCCTGTTAACTCTATCAACATCAAGAGTCGATCATCCCCATAATTCTATTAACATCAGAGCCAACCACTCCCTTAAATCCGTAATGGACACAGCTAGAACACTACGCAGAACGCTCGCGAGCTGAACTAACGTGTCGTGTCGTGTCGTTGTTAACGATAATCTCGTTGAAATACAGTGCATGTAAGCGTACCTACATCTATGTAATTTTTTACCCACCGAAAATGAAAATCACGCCCACGTAGAAAGGGGCAATCATTCAGAAGATGATCTTGTTTATTCGAAAACTCCGTGCTACCTTTGGAGACTTAGAAATCATCGATAATTTACCGGTAGAACTGAACCTTACGTTAAACTCTTAGGTGTCATCATACCCTCAAATCTGTCAAAATCAGAGGCAATCATCTCCGTAGATCGGTCACCATGACTCACCCTCACTCTCCATCCCTAAATACGTTTACATCAGAGCCAATTATCTGTCTGGATCGTCGTGGATCTTATCTGTCTGGGAACCGCATAAATCCGCTAAATCCTTCAAACATCCCATCTGTCACCCTCGTCAGCCGTCACCCTCAATATACCCAGGACACGGGGACCCACTGCGGGGTATTGCGCAGTCGCACGAGCGCCGCCTCGAGCTGCGCAAGGGTATCGTCGATGTCGTTATTGACGATGGTCGCGTCGAAGTAGTGGCCGTAGGTGCTGCGCAGTTGTTCCGACTCGCGAACGAGCACCTCCAGAGAGCCGTCGTACTGTGGGATAAAACGAACTATTAGGCTAAATGGTCCAAATTTAAAATTAAAAAAAAAACGATCATCCTTTTATGATCCATCCTTTCGAAAATTGTTGGACCTCCATCAATCGGTGCCACTTCTTCTGGCCCTGTACCTTTTGAATCATTTGATAATTTATTTTAAGCGGTGACAAAACGAGTCTGGGTTCAAATCCAAGTGGCAAACACTTGTTTCCTGAGTAATATCGTGTAATATCCAGAATTAATGTCACTTGCGGCAATGAAGGAAAAGTTAGTGAGGTAGGTAGCCTGCATGCCGGAGATTTCCTCAGCGTGGTGGACTTTAGCTTATTACGAAAGGAGACCGTTCCAAAAGTGGGTTATGGTGTATCAATATCCATTTTACCTCTTTTTAACCATTTTAGTCCTCAAGGGTAGCAACAACGATTCTTGAGCGCTAGCGGTGTCAAGTCAGTGTTAGTCTATACTAATATTATAAAGAGAGAGATTTGTTTATAATATTATCACACAAAAAAGATTAAAAAATTCTTTCACCATTAGAAATCTCCCGCATCATCTTCACTGAGTGACATAGGCTATATAATATTACTAGATGTAAACGAAACTATTGTCATGTCTAGTTCCACGCGAGCAAAGCTGCGGGCGTCCACTAGTCATACTTAAAGCGACTTACATCGGCGACGTTGTTGAGCGGCGGCGCGGCGATGAACACGACGTACGGCGCGAACTCGGCCGTGCGCAGGATCTTGAGCGCTTGCGGCTCCACGTCCAGGATCGCGATGCGACGCTCCGAGTGGATGCGTCGGATCGTTTCCAGCTTCGTGCCGTACATCGCGTCTTCGTGGGTGCCTGAAATTGGACATTTATTTATCACTATATTATTAAGGCCATTACATTTTTATTTATCGGTAGACAGACAGACAGCCAGACAAGTTCAAAAGGACAAAGACACAACACACAACAAGTACATACAAAAATAATAAAATATTAGAGTGGTAGTACAAATGGCGGTCTTATCACTAAAAAGCGATCTCTTCCAGACAACCATTGAAATCATGAAACTGATTTTGTAAAAGAAATAGTAGTTTTATGTAATGCCATCTTCGCCTATAAGGCATGTTATCAACTGCTAGGTTAACTGAGAGTAATGAAAGAGTGCCGCCTTTTTTTAACACGCTTTTATTAAATTGGTGCTTATGTATGTAAAGTATGTATGCATATATGTATTGTATGTATCTTTAAACGTGATTTTCGCCTATACTTCAACACGTCGGATTATTTTGAAACATGTTAGGTACACTTATCAAGTACCGATGACAACGCAATAATTAAAAACAAATCTTCATTTTAGCTAGGTAACCAAAAAATGCGTGTTTTAAGATTTTTTTAACAATGTGTTATTAATAAGAACCATAACGAACATAACTGAATAAAAGTTACATACAACAGAGTTGTTGCCTTACTAACCGTATTCCAGATATTCATTGGCGGCAATGTCGGCCATCATGTCGTCGTGGGATACGAAGTAGTAATGTCTGCCGTTCTCCTCGTCGGGGCGCGGCTGACGAGTAGTATCTGAAATAATACAGTGTTAATGTAGTAAGATGATGACTTTGTACTTCTAAAGAAAAAATGGTTGAGTTCGGTTTTTCGTCATGTTTCTTTTGTTCGCTCGTGTTTATAAGCGCCGCAATGGAAGCCATCAGATAAAACGCTCGTGACTGTCATATTACCCATTTATATAATAATAATAAATATCTTGGACACACGGACATCTGACCCCAAAGTAGGCGCAAGCCTGTAATATGGGTGTCAGAGACTGGTATACATACATAGATATTTTTAAATACATACTTAAATAGATAATATTTACAACCAGATACAGAACAAATCCAAGTGTTCGTCACAGGAATATTTGTCCTGAGTGCCCACGACCCCTGGCGCAACACACAGGGTCACTACCGATTGCGCAATTAGTACCGTCAAATGACTTAATCCGCACTGAAAGGTTCAATGTCACTAAAAATGCAAGCCGAGAGTTTACCTTATAGTGTATTTCTAGTTGTACTAATCTCATGACCGTTTCTTCAAAAAATCTAATAAAAGTTTTTAAACATGTCTATAGAATCAAAGATTTGAAAAAATACCTCAAGAAAACTTACGTGGAATGGGATAAGCATACTGGTCCGGGTGTCTCGCTATCAGAGTGTTCTTGATGTGGCGGCGGCCGACGCCGTGCGCGCCGAGCAGGACTATGGTCTTCCTCTGGAACGCTGGAGCGGTACAACGATGCTAATTAGACAAAGCTTAGAAGGTTCCAGAAGTTGTGCAGACACCCGCACAAACGAATACCTGTACGAAAACCTGAGTCGCTATTTGTTCTCTTACCGCTTTCCCGCGGATCCGAGCGCGTCACATCGTTTTACGTGCAGAATTACCTCTATCTTATAGGGATGTTTTCTATACTAATAATAATAATATAAAGAGGAAAGATTTGTCCGTAATTTTTTCACACAAAAACTACTGGAGCGATTTTAAAAATTCTTTCACCATTAGAAAGTTGCATCTTCACTGAGTGACATAGGCTATATAATAGTACTAGGTGTAAACGAAACTATTGTTATGTCTAATTCCACGCGAGCGAAGCTGCGGGCGTCCACTAAAATATAATAATGATATCCTTTCTCAACGGTAAGCTATACCAAAGATTACCATTTATCAAAATCTAGCTTCACCCGCAATTCGACTGATCATAAACCGAGATATCGATCAATCGAATAAAAATTGATCGATAGTTAATTATCGAGTAAAAATTAAATGATCATTGCAGCGCATCATAGAAACGTGCAATTTTCCGCGATAAAAACTATCCCATGTCACTACATCTATCATACATCTATCACTACATCATCATTCCGTTGAGGAGGTGAAGAAGGCCAATCCAACAAACCAACAAACACACTTTCAAATGTATATAGGTATATAAGTAAGGACATAGGTACTGGTGGAGTATGCTAAGAACACCCGCAGCTGGGTCTGTGGGGGAGACCTGTGCCCAGCAGTGGGGCATGTGGGTCGCAGCTAACCTAAGGGCATACTTACAGGGCAACTTGACAACCTCCTCGTACGTGACCACGTCCAGCTGATCGAACACCGCGTTGTGCTTCGCCAGATACTTGTCCTTGGACTGCTTCTTCTTGCGCCCGAATATGGAGCAGTTCACTGCAACAAAAGGTACGCCTCATTTCATTTCATTTATTCATTATTTTGCACTTCTAAAAATAATTACAAAAGGCGGACTTAATGGGCATTTTCTACCAGTCGACCTCTGGCGAAAATCAAGTTGCGGCAGGCATTGAAAAAAAAAATAGAAAAATAGAGTAAGTATTAAAATATTACAACAAAAACAAAGAAAATAGTTCAATCTTTGATTTTAACTTAATATTTTTTTTATGAATAATGGTGTAAATTTTAGAAAAAGACTACCATATATTTAAGGAAAAAGAGTATATTCCGATTGAGTGCAATGGATTATTCTTACCTAATCCGTTCATTAATTCGTTCGTAAATTGAGCCAAGTTTAAATGCAATGTTGGCTCTGTCCTTAAGCCTCAGTTGCTAGTAAAGTTCATGAATTTTCATGAAACTCATAACAGTAGAGACCATTAGTCTGATGAATAATAAATCAGGTAGAGAAATTGTTGCTTATTAAAATCCTGTATTACCTGTTGACCCCGGGCGAAATTACTTTTCTAGAAAGGAGTTATTACGCGTAATTATGTTTTATAATACGGTCCTTGCAAACAAGGCGACCTAGTAAGTGTAATAATGATAGAGAAATTTAATTATACTTGGTAAATTATACCTACTTTTAACTGAAAAAAAAAACAACCGATATTCAAAACGTTTCACAGACGATCAAAAGATATACGTTATGAAGGCAACGCGATAAATAATTTAATTAAAATACATAAAAAAGCAATTACAATATACATTCTGCCAATACGAAACAAAAAAATATCTCAAAATGTACTATTAGGTATATAATTATATTAACAGCCTTTGATTTTTACTGCATCGCTGCACAATCTTTAAGCAACCATCAATATCTACGGACTACGGAACCTGAGATAGTAACCGACAGTTCACATTTAGTAATGATTTAGTAATTAGTTTGTGTAGCGTCCATAGCCCAATGGCTCGCATCGAATCAATGTGATCGAGATGTTAAGCAACGACGGGCGCGGTCGGTTTGTGGATGG
>DWTT01001728.1:0-11128 GCA_018250895.1 Carterocephalus mandan | reverse complement strand
AGTAAAAATTGTTACTAACATACTAATCATTCTATGGATGTACCTACCTAATGTCCGAAATAAAGTATTATTATTATATTACTATGTTATTTTAACACGGTAATGTAGCACGGTCAAAGCGTCGACCTTCAGTTGCATGCGGTCGCATGACACGATAGCGTTTAATACGTTTATGCAACAGTAACGGCGAAACTCGGCGGCTGGCCTGGCTCTGCGTGATTTAGGGCGGCGCGACACCCGCCACAGACCATACAGTGTACAGAACAGCGGTTCCAGTTTGCATTGAATGCACGCGGCGTTTTATATGTACCAACTTGGTTGATACTGGCTAGCAAACAAGTAACCTAACGAAGCTGACGATGATTATGATAAGAACCTGAACTCAAACAACCTGATAACACCGAGATGGATATTATGTCAAGTACTATACGCTTAAGCTTTTTAGAGTAGATCAGAAAAATATATAATTCACTCTGCATTTAATCTTTACAAAAATTATACATATGCATATTTACCTAAATATCATAAAGCGAAATATAATCGCATTCCATGATTTCAATGAAACCATAAGGCGCTGATGTTCGGTGTGGTCCTGTTCCGAATTAGTTTGATAGATAAACGAGACCTATTTATAAAAATGTTTAACTCTGTGTTATGACGTTCAGTAGATTTATATTATAAATCTTTATAGCTGAAGAAATTCCAATAATTAAACACTCCCAACCAACAAATCTCGCTAAACAAAAATATACAAATTGATTATTATCATTTTTAACAATAGAACCTGAAAATATCCTGAAGAAGTCTTTCAGAATTCCTTAACACTCCAATTTCTAAAAATTTGCATTTCTAAATTACCGAGATTCACCAAATTAAAAAAGATTCTTCACCGAAAAATAAATTAAGTTTTAAGTCCCTATGACGAATATTATATTTGTATAATCTTAGAACAATGACAAGTAGGTAATAACAGAAAGCTTTTCCCCATAAAATAAAATTAAATTAAAATTCGGTTAGTTATAATGCAACTGCGAATGCATCAGCACTGGGAAATTCTCATGATAATTGACCATCAGTTTACATCGAGTTTACTACGTCCGGATAGCGCAGGCGGCCATGGTAAATTGACTTTCAACTGTTAATTACGACGAATGGACATTGAACGGGGAGGAATGGCTTTGCGATAATATCGCCAACGGAAAACCATTGCTGATAACAGCAGCCGCATAATATTACGTAGCTGGCGTAGGTACCTATACAGTGGTAAACCGTAGATGTAGAATTATTCTAAAAGTTACATCTTTCTTTTTGTTATGATTAAAATAAATATTGGTATAATAGGTACGCGGAACGAATACTAAATTATCTATAGATATAAAATGCAAAGACCTGACTTGCCTAAAAAGCCTTGACTTGATTGCACAGCCTACAACAGTAGTCCTATATGTATGTGTATATGAAATTTTGACAGTAGGTTCTCTTTACAATGTGGGCGACCAATATGAAATGATTTTCCAAAATTTGTTGTATCTATAGCTACGAGTACCCTATATCAATGGTATTTAAGCCAGTAAAATATATGGCTAACCTACGTATAAAATAATTTACTGAATCAAGTGCTTATTACTTGATAAGTTCGTAATAGAACACAAAAATAATGACTAGACTGAATTGATACAAGTTGATCATGCAAAATAAATACAAAATTCAAGATTTATCCTTATTTCGTACCTACTTACCTATCAAAGTTTTTGACCAACGTTACCAGCTGAACGACGCCCTCTAGGAGATGATTGGTCAATCAAAGAGAATAGCCACATATGATTTTACCGCCACTACTGGATACTAGATGGCAGAACTATATTAAAACAGAAAAACTACATTAATATAATGCTCTTCATTTTATTAAGTAATTGCAATTTTTTGTGTAGTGGGTTGAAAATAGTCGTAAAATAATATTGAAATACATTTTAGATCTCCAAAAAAATGCATGGTTCTATCACGGCCTAATACTTTGTAAGTATGTAGTACTTTCACTTTGGCCAGTACAGCTGAAATGATGAAATATTATATACGTAAGTTAATATTACGACGGCGGCCAAAATTTGGATCTGGGTCTTGGAGCAACGAAGAGAAGGATAAATTCTGTAGTTCTGTGTGCCAGGAAACAGGTTTTTTAACAGAAAATATGTCCCCAATTGGACACACCGACTCACCACGAACAGGTATGGGACAGCGGTGACGAACGAGCTAGATTGAACATGACACTTGGGGTTCTTTCTTTTTTTATCTACGTTGAAATAAGTTGCGTCTGTAAGACTGTAGGTCAAGCTCAGTGTATTTAATCATTCATGAGAATTAAAAATAAATACGACAAAACATCATGCCTGAATATTCCCGAAGGGGTAGGTAGGGATAGGAATAGTAGAGGGGTGAAAAGTGGCTGTACTTTTCACCAGTTATGTTAAAATCCCATGCAAAAAATGAAAATACAAATTCCTTAAACATTCTTTTCGTTCTGCTCACAGAGGTCTACACTGAATAGCACGAAGCCTTAGAGTCAGGCCGTTAACTAGCGAGTTATTCGGATCTACAGCGACATTATGTTTCCTTGCGGCCATCTATTCCGTTTCGGTGAGGCTTCGTGGCGCTCGTAAACCTGTCCCGACGCAAATTAATCTTTCTCTAAATTTAAATGGAGGCAACATTGACTTATGTCCGGTCCATGCCACGATCTTCGCCGGTTTTCAGTAATTAGATAAATAGATACTACATTTAGTGCATATCCATCTAAATGATGGCTATATTATGACGTTAATCTCTGTGTTTATTTCGGCACGTTAATCTCTTATTATACTCTTTTTTACTGCTACCTATATCTATAGTAAGATTTCTAATCAGAAAAAAACTGTGTTTTGGGAAATAATTTTATGCTTATTTTTTACGAAAATTACAATATCGAGACGACCCGATATACTCGAATAGATAGTTTCTGAGATAATAGTTTCAAAACCAGAATGTATTTGTTTATAATCGACGACAATGACCTTAACTGCGAACCGCGAGGTCCTGTTTTTAAATCCGAACCCCCGTAGATATTTATTTCGCAGATAAGGCCTACCGCGGATTGTGATTGTGTAAGCGTTTATAATACAACATGTTAGATTCATGTTTTAATAATACAAAACTGGATACAATACAATAGCACAGTAAGCCTAAATTTTGTGTCGCTATTCCAGCGAGCAAGCAATAAAGGACCGGCCTGTCTCTACACGCATCCAATTTTGCACACAGCTTTATATTATGTACGAGCTTTCTGACTAACAAAGCACGAATAAGCAAGGGTTCGTTAAACTTAAAATTCAGGTGGTATTAATTAACATATCCACAAATGTTTGTCACCTTTGTGGTTGGTTGGCTGCCTGCTTTAGCGTTCTTTCCTTTGTAGGGTACTGCAGGTGTCTGTCAATAGGGTACTGGTATTTTTACAACAGAAATGATCAGAGCCATACTCAGCCACGCTGATGCAGTGCGGACTGATGGAGGATTTAATAGACTACACATTTAATTACAAAGTACGAAAGCTCTCAAGAAATTATTTGAGACTTTCAAAGAAAAGGCTTTCTATTTTCGATTCAGCTACATATTTGGTAAGTAATTCACCGGGAGGCCAAATGATAGCTGTCTGTAATAATATTTTTAAGAACCCTATAAATATTTATATTACATACTTCATTAGAGCAGTTGCATTTAAAATAATGTTACTTCCAAGTTCATCGCATGAGAAATAATATAAAACTGCATTGAAAAGCACTGTTAAAACCTTAATAATGCATTCAGTATACGGGACTCTCCACGCATCCAATTTCGCATACAGTTTTGTACTTATTTCGTGCGGCCATTGTACTGCTAAACAGTTTCGTAGTTTCGCCTAAAAATAAAATTTAAGTATTTACAAACTAGGGAAAATACGTCTGGTATAAAAAACAATTTAGCTGAATATCATAATAATATAACAGAAGTTGGGATAGGTAGGGTTTTAGGAAAACATCAGTTTTTGTGTTATAGAAAAGACAAATTTTAATTTCAAGTGAATGACGTTATTTGTAAGGAAGAACTTTAATTTTTTATTTAACGAAAACCTCATGGTTTTGTTCTTACTTTGTTTCTTTTTTTATAAACGGTGAATTATCTTCAAAATAGTCTCATTTGAAAGCTAGAAAGTCTAACTAGCTAAACAGATAAAAAAAACAATAACAATAACGAACTGAAACTTCGTAAAAAAATTAAATACTTTGAAATTTGTAAAAAAAGTTCATTTTTTTAAATTTAATTATCTGTAACTTTAAAACGGGGTCGTTGAGGTAAATTTTTTTGCATGTTTTATTAAATTTCATGATTTTATCTACAAGTTCTCCAAAGAAACTGTGGATCTATCTCTTATCGTTGTAATGATATTTTTTCAAATGAGACTATTTTGAAGATAATTCACCGTTTACAAATAAAGAAACAAAGTAAGAACAAAAACATGAGGTTTTTGTTAAATAAAAAATTATATGGGCTATTTAAAAAATAAAGTGCCTTCATTTTTTAAATAGCCCACTAATTTAAATTTTTTTTCGTATTTTTATCGATAACTTCTTGTCTTATATCCGCACATTTCGTTTGATCAAGTTTCAAAAAAACACATTGTATGTATATGCGCTGTACCTATTGTCCTTTAAAATGGTATTTGAGGACTGCAAAATTTACTCAACCTGCAAGACCTCGCCATTTTGCAGGTTTAGTCCGGTTGTGAATTGATGATGAGATTTAATCAGCGCAAGAAATACAATACATGTGGTGGAAAATATACCAATTTGGTGGAAATTGCAATTTGATACCATAAACTTTGGGGCCAAGATTTGATCGTATGGTACTTTATATTGAGTCGTTTGCCAGCCGTCGGACGGTGTCGTGCTTACTTATTGCCTTATGAAACCAGCACATTCATTATTATACCATAGTAAATGTGCTATCACTAACAAGATATTATTTTAATCATTATGGTGCAAATAAGTTAATAATAAAGATTTATACTCACTTCTTACAACGCTGTGTATTCCTGCCGTCAATGGCGGTGTTTCCGAGATGTAGCGCGCGGTTGGCGTCCATAAACTCAATTTGTTGGATGCATCCCGTTAGGCCTGGATAGTTGTTGATGTAGTTCAGGTTCTCCGGAATCCCACCTAGGGAAAGCGTTAAAACTCAATTTAAATTCCCAACAGGTAATTTCTCTATGAAAATGAAATTGATTTTTTTTGTTTCGCTGTAAGGGAAATGTCAGGAACTAACATGGTTTCATTTAATCATTGGTTACGTTTAACTGGAAACGTGTATGAATATAATGTACTTATTGATATTTAAATAAATAAAAAAGACTCAAAGTTTCTCATCAACAAAACCCTTTCTTTGTCCCTCTGTTGGGGACGGATCTCAACTCAGAATGGGGAGGGATTACGCGTCCACCTCGCTGGTCAAGGTTCTAATAATAAAAATACAATAATTTAGTCTATATTATTAGCTAATATATAAGCTAATTTCTTAAATCAAGTAGGTACATTACAAACTAAGGTGATGTACCTATTGTTACCAAAGACGGTGACATCCCAGTGGCTATCGAACTCGCCTCTCACTCGAGCGGTCCGGGTTCAAACCCAAGTGGCACACACCAATGACTTTTCTTTTTCAACTTTCTTTCTTCTTTGCAAGTACACATGTACCATCGTGGTGGACTAAGGCCTAATTCTGAGGAGAGCCGTGTCCAACAGTGGAACAAAGAAAGCGTTGTGGTGGATTGTTACTGCTACACCACACACGCACAGGTAACCTATTCGTACGGTACTTATACACAATGTTACCTAGCCTGCAATGTATACCGAAGCCACCTTAAATTTAAAGTCAATGTTTAACTTAAAATAGGCTACACCCTGTCTCGGTATCAATAAACATCACCTAACTTTATAAAAAAAAAAAACAATTTGGGACATGCCAGATTGCAAAAATAAAGAAGAAATGACAATATTGGAACATTATCTAGACATAGGTACCTAATCTTATTTGAAACGTGTGTAAGGCGAGCCGGTATTTCTTTATTCTCTTGTGTATTGAACGTGGAAATCAATTGTACATTTCAGTAGCTAACGCGTATTAATGTGTACTTAACTAACTAGCGTACGCGGAGTGTTAGGATACTTACTAAATAAACTTCTTATATTTAACATTTTATATTTGTACCTTATTAAGGTTTTATTCCTATTTTAACTGTAAAGTAGCGTTCGTAGCCCAATGGCTCGCGTCAATTCAATGTGATTGATAGGTTAAGTATCGACGGACGCGATCGGTTTGTGGATGGGTGACCGCTAGTGGAAATATTTCATGGGCGCTACCGTCCTTCGGAGGGCACGTAAAGCCGTCGGTCTCAGTTATTTGTGATGGTAAAAACAGTCGGTAAGCCTTCAAAGACCTTCGGGTGGTACTTGAGAACATTCGACACACTGGGTTGACTACTAATCCCTCCACCAATTCGCATTGCAACCGCAGTGGTAGAGTATGCTCTAGACCTCCCGCAAGTTTGTCTGTGGGGGAGAGCCGAGCCCAGTAGTGGGACTTCTATGGGTTATTATGGAAACACTTTAAAGCAAAAATAGGTTTATTAATTTGTTATGAATAAGGGGGAAACAGAATAAATATCTCTAAAATCAAAGTCCACTTCCAGACACCAACTTCCACTTTTAAAAGAGGTAGGTACAAGTTTCTGCTTCACGTATTAATTTTATAATAAGTAATTAATAATGTTATATTATTGTTCTAATGGCTGCAGGTTTCAGACAATAATAACACAGCCAGACGTTCGAAGGTACGATAAGGTATTTGAACTTTTCATATCGTTTCATGTCTATCGCTTTCAAATGACAGACTATCGTTGCCTCCGCTTGCAGTTAGTCTATAATCGTTTCGCCTGCTTTAATTACCGACTTTGTGCACTATTTAAGTTATAACACATGCCGCTCTCACACATAATAACGGTAGGTACTCATAAATGGCAATTTAAGGCAAACTTAAATGGCAATTTAAGGCAAACTTAAATGGCAATTTAAGGCAAACTTAAATAGCAAGAATTTCATATTCTAGCTAGGTAAAACATAATATCTACATTATATTTAAAAAAAATACTATTATCCGTACCACCCGTACCTACACCACAACTTCTTTCCGTTGATATCCGACGTGCCTTTGTTTGACATACAGATCGCTCCACTAAGTTAAATAAAACAGTAAATAAAATGCACCTGCCTCCTGATCCCCTTACCTATATATATGTTGGAGTCTGCGTTCATTTTGTTCGAGATGCCAACGCTTTCCTCACTCTTCATTTCCCGGTCTACCTCCAGCTCCACCCGACTGTCCGCAAACAGCTTCACTACCACCTGTAAGAAAGGACAACTTTAATGCTCGTTGCACTAATGCCGCTACTATCGTAATGTTTGTGCATAACGGTAGTGCAATGTGAATAGGTGCAACGCAATGCACTGCATTGCGTGAGCGATAGGACTTAAGCCTGCTATTTCAACTATTTTTTGATTTTTTTATGTAAAGTTAGACCAAGATGAAGTGTATAAGTCATTGAAAAAAAACTTACCAAGTGCGGGTAGCCGTCGGTTACCACTATCTCGTCGAAGGAGATGGAAGCACGGCCGCTGCCCAGGTTCCATTCCAACACCACTACGCCTCTATCAACTAAAATATAAAACAAATTATAACTAACACGATACAAGAGTAAGACATAAAATCAAAACAGGTACCTTATCTAACCAAGTAGATAGTATAATTTAACAGATCGAAGCATAACGTACTCTTCACTACACGTAAAAGCACATGCCAGTACATATTGTGATGTTACCATTGTCTCTATGACATACAGTGCATTGTGCACTAAATACGCAGCAACCCCAGGCGATAACAGATACCTACTGCTTGCAGTGGGGGGTACCTAATCGTACTTGAAATGTTTAAAATACTTCCAAGAATTTTAATTTAATCTCTATTTTTCTTATCTATGACTGCCTATTTTATTACAAGTAATTATGTATAGTATTTCGTAGGTTTATTATATTTATTTTATAACTGCAATGTTTAACGAAGTATAAAAAAACCACGTTAATTTTTCTATCTATCCATCAGTCTTTCAGAATTCACTGCTGGGCATCAGTATATTATAAACAACGCCTCCGCCCAGTCTTGAGCTGGGCTGTGGCGTAGAGACACGCATCGGTCACTACATCAACACCACGATCAATCACACCACACACTGAGCAGCGTAGGCAGCCAGTTTCCCCATTATATAGCTAAACTTATCGCATCATATCGCAGTCTCATTGAACCCACTACAAACTTCCTATGTACCTACCTAATTTATCCTCCTATCGAACTATGGGTAGCGAAGGGGCTCTACTTGTATTGTTTTGTACCATATGCCTTAATTTAGAAAACGTTCATCAAAGTATTCGCGTAATGTCCTTGTACATTAGTTTTGGTATTGCCCACTATTTCTAAGGACCAATAAGTATGAACAAAATAACCAATTATTTGCTAAATCTAAATTATAAAAAAACCTTGACACATACACACACATATTATATGAATATAAGTTATATAAAATAAGTTATTTGAAAATTAACATAATTAAAGTTATAGTTTCTTCCATTTTCCGGGTGGGTGTATACAGCTACAACACAGTTTTTAGTTTAGCAGCTGTTTATGAACTTATTTTGTTTTTGTATTTTCCTTGTTTTTGTGTCGAAATATATAATTTAGAATTATTTTCTTTTGTAGAACAACAGTTTTATTTTATTTCTGAAATATACGTCCGTTCCTAATTGGCTCCTGGTGTACCTCGACTCGAGGGTACTCGAGCCAAACGTTCTACGCTTTTCTTTGTGTCTGAGAAAATTATAAAGTTTTACTTGTCTAGACTCTATACGAGAGCGCTTCGTGAAAAGCTATTATTCCAGCTCAGTATTGAAATTTTTGCCTTGATATTAAATTCAATACAGACTAATAGTCTGGGGATCAAAGAAGGCATCTCATAAATTCAATATCTCCGAACCCGTAAATATTTTACAATATTAGTTTTATCAATAGTAGATGAAATGTGCATATAATATGGTTTTCATTTCTATTGAGTTTGTGTGTGTTTTACTCGTAGATGCAATCATTTCTTCAATTTCAGGGTGTAATACATTAGCTAAATTTATGTTGGAAATCCACGTTTCCGTTATGAACACTCTAGAATAAATAGGTACAAGTGTTTCATACACAATATAAGCCTTAACCAGTAATGGTAGGTTCTTGTTCCTGTGGGACTGATTGAATAGGTTTTTTAAAATATTTACTCGAGTTCTTTTTAATCACTTACCTCGCAATAAGATGAAATCGGTCTGGTACTCGAGTCTTCGTGTCGTTTGGGCTTCCCGCTGGTAAAGCAGTACACCGTCCTCGCTGGCAACGAATGCCATAGCGATCAAAGTTGGCGACGAGTCTTGAGTCTCGTAGTTCAGGAGGTTAGCCGGTAGCACGAGGTAGCCGTTGCCGGTGAAGCCCACGCTCTCCCCCAGGACTTCAGCTTAAAGATGAAGAAATTATGTAAGTGAGGATGGTGAGAATTGCGTGAAATGATCCTAACTCTAGCACGAAAAACTGCAAAAATCTGCATTAAATTCAATATGTCCGTGCATTGCCTTCGTGTAATTTTTAGTATTTGCACACGATCATTGTACAATTGTAAAGTAAGTTTCTCCCGCGACCTATCAATTCAATTCATTTACATTATGCTAAGTGTGATGTCAAAAGATAATTTCATGATTATGGTTAACATTCAGTGGATTTAAACTAATTATAGTACTCTACGAGGTCGAATAGTGAATGAGCTCAAACATTTGAAAACAAATATAAAGGCTCTCCACACAATTCTTTTTCTCCATTTAAAAAGCTTTTATTTAACTTCACTCCTATGTATGTATGTATGTCCTGGAATCTTGCAATCAATATTTCACCTACTTCCACTGAAGCTATCGAGCTGAAATTCGGCACACATATTTGGTTCTGATGACAATTCACGAAAATAAAAATAAAAAGATGTAAAGCCTTTTTAAAAAAAAAATTACTGAATAATTTATTAATCATAAATTCATGATGTGATGCATGAATAGACTTAAGAATTAATAGAATGACTTACGGATATGGCAGTTGAGGCCAGAGAATCCGAGTGGGCAGTCGCACGAGTAGTTCATGGTCTTAGTGCGGTCGATTTTGCAGGCGCCCTCGTTGCGGCAAGGGCGTACCGCGCAGGGATCCTCGCGAGGGGAACGGGGCCTCTCCCGATACAGAGCGCGTTCACAATACATTCCACTGAAACCTGGTGGGCACGTGCAGGAGGTGGCGTCGCCACTTGCGCAGTAGCCACCGTTGCGACACTGGCTGCATACGCTGTCCATCTGACGAATGATATTTTTAGTGCATTGCGGGCGTTTAGTTTGTTACCTGTACTTTATATTATAGCAAGGTTGTCCATGGGAAATGCTCAATAACAGATACAGTAATTCTTCTGCCAGTATACCTACATTGAACAGAACTGATTACTCAGCAACACCGTAAACACTACTTTATATAAAGGATTAATTGTGTTCTTAGGTACGATTAAGGTACCTACTTATATATACAAATATATAAGTGTGTGTTTGTGTATATACATATATATATACAAAATATCGTCATATACAATATCAAGTAAATATTATTTTGTAGATCCAAAAAGGTATATGTAAAATTGTACATTTATTACTTACTGGTTTTTTTCCAATTTTTGAGCGCTGTAACGATATTCATTGTAAAGTACATACAGGTTCAAGTGTTTAAAGGTACTCGTATATTTAATTCGCAACCAGTGTAAAGTAATTTAGTAAATAATAATAATAATAATAATAAATATCTTGGACATTCTCACACACGGCCATCTGACCCCAAAGTAGGCGCGAGCCTGTGACATGGGTGTCAGAGACTGATATACATACATAGATATTTTTAAATA
>DWTT01001727.1:0-11128 GCA_018250895.1 Carterocephalus mandan | reverse complement strand
TTTACTGTTATATTTTTTAATTTAATTTTTTTAACGTTTAAAAATGAGGTAGACAATGCATTCAGGCCGCCCATTGTAGACTACAATAAAGCGTAAAGTTGAGCCAATATAATTAATTGCATCGCATAAGATTATTAGTATGGTGCATAACAGGCCAATAGTATTATTATCAGAATTAATACGCGACCGCTGCTTATATATAGTCGTAGTACGATGTAGATTCCAGGCTATTAAGCGTAGGAAATTTAAACAAAAAGGATCAACTTCAATGTAATGGTCGTAAATTTATAATTATTAAGTATGTTGCCTGCATTTTTTCACAGCTACTATGTATACAAGGTCACATGCATCGGGGTTAATCAAAAATGTTTCAATAATCAGAAATTGAACGATCAATCACGTTTACATGACAGCAGACATCGCCCATCGATATTTCAATACGGCAATTCGTCGAGTGAATCGTCACGAAATGCTAGGTTCTAGGCAATTCATCATGCCACAAAACGATTACGAGCATATTTTCATTTTAATCGACTTTAAATGGCCCGGAACTGCCCATTCAAGGGCGTGTTTAAATCATATCGCCAGCTTATTTCGGAACTTTTAACTAACGCCTTATGGCCCAGGCAATAAGAGTCACGGAATGGGCAGTCGAACGAGCCGGGGCACATTACGCGTCCGTTGAACTTAAAAGGTTGTGACAGGGGGTATTACGGTAATTACCTTAATTTGTAAATACAAAAAACGGCCGTCGACTCGCTGTGCGCTAACCGAGCGAAAAATGAAATAACAGCGCGGCCCGGGGCTAACGCCGCGCGGATTCGAACCCAATTACGTTTGTGATATACCGGTTGATCAACAAACATTTGAAAGCAATCTCCGTCTGACGCAATTTTTTACTGCGTTATCAATTTGAGAAGGATCAGATTGAGCGAAGGTTTTTTGCACAAGTAACCACAACACTGATTACTAGAGATTAACTATCAATCTAATAATAGTGGTTAGGGCATTTTTTACTTCGATACTAGATCTTATGCTATTTGTTGCTAGTTTCAGGACTTTTATTCTTTAATTCGGGCGTAAACAACTGCAACACAGCACAGTATTTACTTTAGCAGGCTGTTTACGAACATATTTTGTTTTTGTATTTTCCTTGTTTTTGTGCTATAAATAATTTTGAATTTTTTATTTGAAATGAAACCATTTATTAAATTATTTTCTACAACCAAAACCATGTAACGAAGGATACGAGTGCTATCTTGACTAAAAAATCGTAGGTGTCACCCGGTTCAGGGGTCGAGTCGAGACGTCGACAGCGCGCGTCTAACGGCTGATTTTGCATATCATTTGCGTGAATCGCCACTTGAACAACCGTACAGGAATACCCAGGATCTTCAAGACGGTTGGCGAATCACTTAATCAGAATACTGTTTATGCTGATTTGCATAAGCAGTGACAGCCCGGTGGCTATCGAACTCGCCTCTCATTCGAGCGGTCCGGGTTCAAACCAATGACTTCTAAGTTACGTGCGATTTAAGAAATTAAATGTCACTTGCTATAACGGTGAAGGACACATCGTGAGGAGACCTGTATGCCTGAGAGTTCATCACAATGTTTTCGAAGGCATGTCTGCCAATCCGTACTTGGCCAGCGTGGTGGACTAAGGCCTAATCCCTCCCATTCTGAGAGGACCGTGCCCAACAGTGGGACAAAGAAAGGGTTGTGATGATGCTTTGCATATACTGTGAGTTAGAAATATTCAGAAAGTGCATCTTATATGGATCCGCTCATAGCAACGAGCAAGATCAGTGTCAAAGAGTATTTAATTTATTTTGTTAGCAAAAACAATACGCAGATAGCCATGAATCATCAACTGCACGACTATTAAGAAAGGTCACTTAACAACTCAGCCAAGGATGTCGACGATGCGTAAATCAAAGCGTGTTAAGAGGAAATCGTCGCGCCGAAGCAGTCTCGCTGACAGCGAGCGTCGTCGTCTGCGCGAGCTAGCTTTAATTAAGCATCGCCTTAAACGACCGACCTTCGATCTTGACAGATGAAAGATTAATTCACAAATGCGAAAAAAATATAATCGTCGATCGTTGGCTGAATGAGAGGGATACATTCCACTGATTATATCTGATCTGTCCGATCTACAACGCTCTTGATCTTGTACCTAATCTGGTAAAGATATATAACATATTGTGAACAATAACTTATACAATTTCCAAGAAGTTTGCTCTACTGATTAACTATGTTTCGTTTAAACAAAATCCATGGCGTTTTTGTGTTGTGTCAATCTATAAGACGATGTGGTGCCAACGTGCCTGTCTTCAAAGGGGACTTCAGCTCGTTCCTGTTCAAGATTCATGCTTAGAACGGAGATAAATCCATCAGATGGAGCCGATGTGATGACACATTCGAAAAATACGAAGCAATAACTGCTGCGGCTTTCTTGTGCTTAATCGAACAGTTCGTTTGCGGACGCAAAATGGGGCACGCTGATTGGCTCTTCCGCATTTACTCGGACAACGAGAGCTTAATTAAGTTGCTGGTCGCAAACAAAATTAATAGCACTGATTCGTTGATAAAGAAGTAAAATCATTTTTAATACTGCCCAATTGAGATTGGAATTGTTATGATAAGAAGACAAAGCGACATAGTTATATAGTTCAGAATGTGCTTCGGCAAACATATATTCGGCTTCATTTCATCGTTCCACAATCGCTACCTCATAAGATATGGCATGAGTAAAGCTGCAGATTTCTGGATTGAGTTGCATTTGGATGTGTAGAGGAGAACAAGGCTGTTTACAGAAAAGTTACTGAATTCTCCTGTTTGAATTCAACTGTTCTGGATCACGGGTTTGACCCTGTAGATACGTTGACCCGTGTCCAGTTGAAAAACTTTCCCACGGAACGTCTACCTACATGAGAAGGTCTTCCTTACGACAGTTCCGCGCCGATGCCTCTCCACGGCTCCCGATCACCCTAACGATTCCAAAACACGCTCCACGCTCTAGTCGTTGGAAATTATCACGGTGTGATATTCGCCCCTTTGTCGTTCTGTCTCGTTTAATCTGTGGCATTAAACAAAACCAACATAAATCCACCTGACGGCCGCTGAATTATGTAGCAGCTGAGTGATAACGGAATCGCATCGGTAAATGGAACAATGACTCCTGGGACGTCGACGGAGCGATAAGGCGCTGCAAAACTTAATCTCAATTGACGCTGCGAGCAGTCAACAAAATCGCAGCGAAATAATGACGAGACGGCTATGGGGACGACGATAGCTAAACATCGCTGTGAATACACACGAGGCACTTTTTGTTCCCATGCAACAAAAGACGCGTCGGCCGCCTTTCCTGGAACCTTTGACTCCGGGCTCGCGGAGTGCGCGATACGGGCAGATATTTATCAGGAGACATTATGTCAGTGTCGCGGGGAAAGCGTTCGGCGAATGAAAAAGGAAAGTGCGGCAGGTGCATCGAGGTGAGCCCTTGGAGGCGCGGGGGCAGGGGGGCGGCTCGGAATGCGACTATTATTAGAGGAGTCGGCGCCGGCGCACGCTGCGGCCGACACGGGGTGCCCTCTTTGAATAACTCGTGTCAGCTCGTCTCATTAATTTAACATAGAAATGGCCGCGTTCACACATTCGCGAATCCATCGCTAATAAATATTTGAAGTAATATTTTTATCTTCCACATGAATCCGCTAACTTTATGATTGTGCTAATAAAGCTAAAATGAAATTCCTAACAAATTATTTGTAAACAAATTTTCGCAAAGCTATTAGTCAGCTATCTATAAGTCACGGTACATAAGTAATGGATCGAGTTGGATTTCGAGCGTAAAATAAAAAATCTATATTCTAGATCTAGAATAGTCTAAATTATAATATATATATATGCATATAGGGAAGTATAACTCCCGCATAAATAAATTGGATGCCGTTTCCTTAAATGTGAGTTTCAAGTCTTTGAAAATTTGCAAATCGTCTTGACTTGTTGAAGGATAGGTGACTGCCAAGGTTGCCGCAGTGTTTTCACCGTATTACAATCCAACAGTGTAATTTCTTCCGTCCATCTCGATATCCCTTACGTCCCAAATTCCCAGTTGAGAGTTATCGTCCGGAGTTGCTCTCATCTCAGTCCCGGGGCATAGCGCCGGTCCGCTATTGTTGTCCGGCGTTAGTACTGTATCTACCCGCCCCGAGCTTGCAATATCCGGCCGTGGTATGCCCGATGGCTTTGACTAAGCCAAAATGCAACATTAAGGCCGATTATTAATCTAGAACTATGCAGGCCGTACGTGATCGGCCTTTCGATTTCAAAAATAAACGGCCAACGAAACGAGAACAAAATTCCTGCAGCATGTTTGACTAATCATTTTCGCCTAATCCGCTAAAAGCCTACTGGTTATTCATCATAGCAAATAGCATCATAGCAATTCCTCAAAACAGTTTCAGAAATAATTCTTGTCGCGCATAAACTGAATAATGAGTTTCAATCTAAGGTTTTCTCGACGAAATTCAAGTGCTGCCCATGCTTATGTGCCATCACCTATTAATACCAGATGGTACGTGGTCTACTATTAGCCGCGTACCATCAGGCTTATTTAATTAATAACTATACAGTTATTTTTGAAGTAGGAATGGACAGATAAGCGGCGTACTTAATCACTTTCCTAAAGTTATTTTCTTTCCGGTGTTTCTCTTAGCTGTCATCGACAAATTAATTTTAAAACCTTATCCGCTAAAAGACTAAGCGTTGTATCATTAAACTTTTTACAGATAAAAGGCTGCTTCTAAGAAGCAATGGAGACAGCTCAGTCACATTTATCTCATTGTTATTGGTTGAAAGCTTCGAAAGCGAATGCGACGACGGTATCAAAGCGACATTGATCATGTCCGTCGGGGAAGATTAAATCAATAAATATAAATTGCCACCAACAGGCGAAATGTATTAAATATAGACTAGGCCTTTCTTTTTCTGCGGAGGCGATCTGACTAGGTTTCATTTCTGGTTTTGTTGTTACTTTCTACTTATGTATTTGTGACACTCGCTACGGTGAGCGTGTGCTTCGAAAATTCTTTACCCCTTATGCACATGAAGTACCTTGGCTACTGTAACTAAAATTCCAACATTATGAGGGTCCAAGTCACAGACTGATTAATGTGCTGGCCATGTGGTCATGTCTCCAGAAGAAGCGACCTACGAGTCATCGATGAGCATCAAGAATATGTAGACCAGGTACCGCATAACATGCAAAGGTTATGAGCTTAGGAACGTACCGAAGGAAGTGTTTGCTAAATGGAGATGTTTTAAAATTGACTGACAAGACAAACGAGACAGAAAACATATTAATGCGGGATATAAAACTGAGCAAAATATTAAGGTTCAAAGGAACAGTTTTCGACTTGAGTTTAGAGCCTGACTACAGCAAAATGAAATTCTTAGAACCCTCAACGTAAAGCAACGCGATCAATTAATAGAATTAGGCACTCCGAGCGCAATTCGATACTATACAACACTAAGCAATTATACCTATCGCTAGTGAAATTAGAGCCTGCGATTCGCGCATTCATTGCCTAATTAGCATTCTGCTAGTAAAGCTGCAACAAAGTTGCCGCAACACCTCAGCGAACACGACTGAACGCTAAAGGATATGGTTGTATGCAACTAACTCGATCAAGCAACATTTTCCAAGTGATAATGAATAGCATCTTTGGTGCGAGCTTTTTAAGGGATAATCAAGAGTTTTTAGCGCTTAATAACATGGATCCCTACACTATTAGTCCATTTGATGAAGCGGTTTCCAGGTACTAATGACCTCTTCATTACACAAGCATGTGAAGTACGCTCACTTGAACCTGAAACTAAGGAAATCGAGGAAGAAGACTACTCGTATGCATCTAATATCCAACGAACATTTCACCTTGAACACTGGCGTCTAACAGGAACGTATGAGAGTTTTTACAGTGTTTTTGGATATGTATCCATGTTAAATTAACTAAGCATTCCACCCCAAACCCATCCTGACCTGTAGAAATTTTAAATAGCAGCTTTGCTAATCGTCACCTCTTCAAACTGACAAGGAACAGACTTCCCTTCCATATTTGTAGGATGAAATACTAGTTTTATTTGCTAAAATCATTCCCTTCAGCATTCCCTCATTCATTCCCATTAGCTAAGTCTCAAGTCTAGAATAATTAAAAGTGCACTGGAAGCCAAGCGGGGACAACCCGGTGAACCCTGCGGTAAGCGGATTCAGTGCTCTTGCAAGTTCGCAGTCCTTTTAATCCTTCTTGGTATTCGACTTATATTCCTCTGATTAATGCCGTTGTAAGGTTTCTTAGAAAAGATAAATGTAACGAAGAAGTTATTATTCATTAAGTATTGTAATAATATCATTGAGTATTGTAAGATTACCAAAATATTAAAGCACCTTGGTTAAGGTCGGTGCGGTGCTGCCAGTAGACCAGCTTCAATCCAAAACCTCTGTTTTCTGAAGTTCGTGAAAGGGACGTAAGTATTTGAAAAATTCAAAAGCGACAACGCAAAGAAACGTCAAACATTCTACCTATTTTTACCAACCTACCCGCTACATGGCCACCATTTCATATATGTATGCTATTATAGTAAGTTCGATAATACTTACAGGCGGCAGGAGCTATTTAGAAAATAACAACTGTTATTAAACTGTGGAAATACCTCCATGACCATGTGAAAAGGAAAAAAAAAGATTGTGAGATGAATGAGTGCCTGGTAGATACCATTGCAATCGAGGTACTCGTAGCTGTGTCTGGATATTGGTCTGAAGTATCTATTTGCATTAAACAAACCACATAAAAAATAATTTTGACTTTTAAGACAAGAACTGTAATATTTAAAAATACAGATGAACTCTGATCAATAAAATATGAATAGATTTACTTTTATGACCACACCAATATTTTAAAACGGAGTTTCACAATTTTTCCACAGAAATCGTACTATCTCGAGTCTACAGTGTCGACATCGTGATTAAAGTGTGCTCTCGTATCACACTATCTATGAATGTCATATTACACGGATTGTGTTTTATCGTTTCTCTTCGTCGAAGTTTGCAACATCGCACGGATTATCTGGCTTACTAAGGCGGCTCACACACGGCAGACAGGCAGTGTTTTTTATTTGAGGTATATATAAGAGTCGAACAGGGTATAACGCACACGTCCTGCTTATTAAATTGAGCAGTCTGTTTTCTATTTGATATTTATATAGTGACTACATCTATCAGACTTTTGTGGTCCACTGCTGGTCATAGGCCTCTCATAAACGACACCACTCCACCTGTCCTGTGCCTGCTGAAACCAGCGGTTTCCCATCGTCTTCTTCAGGTAGTCTGACCACATTGTCGAAGGACGACCTGTGCGTCCTTTTCCGAGTCGTGGTCTCCATTCAAAGACTTTTCTTCCCCACCGGTTATCAGTCCTTCGAACAACGTGGCCTGCCCATTGCCACATCAACATGTAGGTATACGAGTACATATGTCTCTATGTCTATAAACATTAAAGGAAACACTGCAACAAATATCATCTCCCCAAAATTGTTAAAAAGTAGAAATACGTATAGACATATTACAAATGTACCATCAGAATATCCCCTCATCCGAGATTGTATGTAACTAAGTCCACCTAGATTAAATAATAACCGAAATGTTCACACGGTAACGAGCACGTAATGCTCTGTTTTTTAACTCCAAAGTCGTGATCAACAGAAAAACTGTACTGAATAACTGTGTTCTGCAATAAAGGTTAAGTCTTAGGAACCAGGAAAACAACTTGTCGATCTTGTTAGTATAAATAATATATTTCATATCGACTGTTAACATTTCGATAGCCAAATACAGGGATAATATAAGCGTTACACGAGGGTATACCTACTATAAGTCCTGAATCGTTCTTAAGAAATTGAATTCATTGACCTTTCTTTGCCTTTTCTTTTCCGAATTCCTTCTTCGAATACGTTCAGTCGGTATGTTGTGTATGTTAGTAAGAAATGGGATAAACTTGTATTGTAAAACTCTTCCTAGGAAAAGTGTAGTAGAAGTACTTTATCTTCTACTATATCGTTCCGCTTCCCCACTTTATGTGTATCTTCTGTGTCTAGCAGTCAAGGTATGTCGGATCGATTTCGTGTTTTTAAAATTTTGAACAATATTGGACATCCATGGAAAAACATCCAATATTGTCTTTAGTGTCTTTTTATATCCGGGATTTGCATTAGATTTAGCTTTGCATACTTGATCGTTGCACAATGTCCATACCACTTTAATCTATTTTTGGTTAGTTTTAACATATCGAATAGTATTTTACTTACGTTTTATATACACAACAATACACGCACGCTTATCACAAACTACGATACCACAGGAGTATCCATTAAGATGATTGCAGTCGAGCTGCGAACCCACGCCGACGCACGCCGACTCGCCTATTTCGGTGGATGCAAAGCGTCGCGCGAGGAAACCGCAAAAGCCTTTGATTAATGCTCGTACATTGGCACCTCATTAGTCTCTTGTGAGACGCGCAAGTAACAGCCTATTAGAATCTCGACGTCAGACGAGGGGCTTTTATGTGCTCAGAGTGATTCATTTTAGTAGCTTTAAAAAATGAAGTGTATTTAGCATTTCGACGGCAATATTTTAATGTACAAACGAATATGTATAACTGCTTTATTTATAAAGGTCTCATTGCTTTGAGATTACAGCCATATTAAATATAAGTGCCTGAAGACAAAAGTGTTTGGGCACACTGTTATTGCCAGTCCGTTGAGGTGGACTGGCTGACAACCTGAAGAAGAAAGCGGCAAACCGTTGGATTCAGATGACGCAGGATCGGGAGGAGTGGCGTCGATTGAGGGAAGTCTATGTCCAGCAGTGGACCCCAAAAGGCTGATGGATGAATGGATGATAAATATAAGTTAATAGATGACCGAAAACTTAACTTTGAATTAAAAAAAACAAAAGCAGCATGTAACTTTTATAATGCACAATATAAATAGGGAGACGAAATATCAAATGCGGAAACGTATTCATGGCGCAAAGTCCTTAACAATAAATAAACCTAAAACAAATTATAAGCCCCCATAATATATCGCATTCTCGTTGGGTTATGGCCCGCGCACATTCTTGGCAAGTCCCGAACATACTAATGCCATAAGAGCAACAACACGCTCCGTCTGATAGTCGCCACTCACCATTCGCGGGGGCATTTCCTATGGGAGCAGACGTATAAATCTGGCAAATGGCCCGTTAAAGCGGCAGTGGAACGTCCCCAGGATTACGGCCGGCGACGGTGGCAGCCAAGACTATGGGTGCAGTTGCAGTTATTGCAATTGCAGTTACTGCAGTGGCAGTTAGTACGGAGTTCACGGGCTCTCCACACATCGTATTTTTCTCGGAGCACTAGCACTATTCTTTCAGCCTAATAAGTATTATTTCATTCAGTCGGCTATTGATCGAAGAGTCGGCTCTTATTGTTACGGAAAGATAAAGATACCAATGAACATATTATGACGGATGGTTGCTTTTGCATAAATTTCTCAATCTAAATTTCGCTAACTGGATTAACCATCCCAGTCCCTATTTGAGTCTTGTTCAATGTCAGTCACAGTTGTCATGCGCGGCAGCGGATGGATGGTACTACAATCGTTTGCTATCTTATATCCATTAATTAAAAATTTATGGTGGTGGATTTAATATTGTAGCATAGTTAAAAATAATTCTTTAGCGTACCCGTGCGGGAACCGGATGCTTTGAAGCATTGTGCCCGCTTTTGCTATATACGTATAACATGGATGTAAAAGTCAAAGGATACAGCTTCCCTACTATCAATTATTATGCAAAGCATAAAGCCTCTGTACAAAATTGTACGAAAATCCCACACACTCCAAACGTAGTCTCAACCGCATATACCGCAAGTGATTATCTGAAAAATATTTGAAAAGCACGGCCGGTGTCGACGACCGCAGCCAGGCGATGCCCGTGCGATGCGAATTCACTCGAGCACTATCCGTATCCACGGTGCTGGAGGCGCGGAACAGACAACTTGTTATAACAGTCGACAAAACAACGATAAGAAATTTTATATTCACTAATGTTTTTTTTCAACTGTCCACCACACCACAACCATTTCTTTGTCCCACTATGTCCGACGGGTCTCCTCTCAGAATCAGAATGGGAGGGATTAGGTCTTAGTCTACCAGGCTAGACAATTGCGGATTGGCAGACTTCACATGCCTTCGAGAACATTATGAAGAACTCTCACGCATGCAGGTTTCCTCACGATGTGTGATGATCCTTCACCATTACAGCAAGTGACAATTAAATTCTTAAATCGCACATAAGTTAGAAAAGTCATTGGTGCGTGCCGCTGGGGTTTGAACCCACACAGCTTGAGTGAGAGGCGAGTTTGACAGCCACTGGGCTGTCAGCGCTTTCCAACTATGCACCACAACATGCTAAGTTACTTGAACTTATATTTGCACTGAATATATCCAAAATTCATCATTTCTTTTTAGATTGCGATTGGATTTACCACACCTGGTGTAAATGTTAATTTTTGGGTATAGCCAGTAAAGCCATATAGAGATCTATGCAGAATGCACTGACAACAACTGTCGACCAGGTTTAATCGAACCAGGAATCGGAAGTGCGACTAAAAGCAGCCGTCTGCGCTATGCCTCACTCATTAGCTACGGAAAAAATAACAGCTACGACACGCCGAATAGCAGCGAAGCTCGATCATTGTTCTCGCATTCAACGGTATCAATTCTCGAAAAAATAAATACAAACTCTAGTTACTACTTTTCGCGTCGCCATTTTTTACGAAACAATAGAGATGTCGATGACATCGCAAAATAACTTCCGACTTTTTGCTATCGGATCTAAAACAATCTATCGTTCGGTTACTTCTACGTATCTATTCCTATCTACAGATGCGGGCCTTTGAAGGAAACATGAAATATAATCCCACTATTATTCGTGATCCAGGTTTTAGTAACTCCTTCGCTGCGACCCATAGACGTCCCACTGCTGGGCACGGGTCTCCCCCACAGACACTTCTGCGGGAGGTCTAGAGCA
>DWTT01001726.1:0-11128 GCA_018250895.1 Carterocephalus mandan | reverse complement strand
CTAAAGGGGTAAAACGGGGGTGCAAAGTTAGTATGAAACTTTGCCGTTTTTGAAGTCAAGTGGGCAACCCGAACGCGATTAGATGGGTCTAATTCTACGCGAGCGAAGCTGCGGTCGTCCACTAGTTATTAAATAATCCTATAGCATTGCGTAGCTTCCAGATCTAGAAAGGAATTACTATACTATAGGATTTAACATAAAGAGTAGCTTAAAAAGCACCATAAAAGGACAGTTACGATTGAAAGTCTTATACGGAAAGCTCGCAACCGGCCAGATTACATAAAAGTTTTTAAGCTACACTACTTCATTTTTAATGCAGTCACCTTCACATAGTTTTATTGTCCCAATGTTGGGCATGAAAAAACCTGCATGTCTGTTTTCCACAATGTTCTCGAAGGCGTTTGAAGTCTACCAATTCGTGGTGAACTGTCACACAATAGTGGTGGACTGTCACATGATCTTCTTCTTCTTCTTGATGACCTATGCCCAACAGTGGGACGCTTAAAGTCTTGTGGTGATAATCCCTCTACCACCATATTGACAGATATAAAAATGGTTTCATAAATATGCGTAGAAAAAGCGTGAATTAAAAGGGCACTGGTAGTGCTAAATCAGTGTAATGACTGATTTGTTTCTGCCTGAATCGCAAATTTCGACCCTAGACAGTAGATTTTAGAGTATTTTTCGCATAGTACGGATGAAGTGCGCAAGCGCGATTACAGCTAGCAAGGAAATCCGTAAGTTAATCGGTAATCGTTGCTTTAATTGACTTCAGCACGGTATTAAAAACTTGAACATATCCTTTCAAAGTACACATTTCTTTTGCATCTGTTATATGAGTAAGATAAAATGCCTGACGAATTAAATTAAGTAAATTTATTTGGAAATTTCAGTTAAAACACTATTATTTAAATCTTTAGACAGAACAGAATAGCTTTCTAAGTTATTGTTTAATTTTATTTAAAGTCCTTTACGAACTTTGTAGAAAAAGAAAGCCCAAACCATTCCCAACAGTGGACATAGAGGATCATTATCATTATTAGTCAATACATAGCATAACCATACGCTCAATAATAGCATAAGCATAGTAAAATACATTTAGTCACGGTAATATGATACTATTACCGTGATTTAGTCACAGCAATATTTTTTTCTGTGGTCTCGCATCTTCTCCGAGTGATGTAAGATTAAGCTGCATCACAATCGTATGAAATGGAACTAGAAACTCTCATAGATGATTTTAGGAAATCCCATAATAAGGGTGTCTCTTTGTTTATTTACGAGTAGTCATTCCCCAAAAATAATTTCAAGTCACTCTCATCCATTACCTAATGCTATACTCAAAGTTAATGATCATTTTATGACATCTTCTAAAATGATTTTACTTTTTTTTATTTACGATATAAGTACCTACTAATAAGGTTGTAATTTACTTATATATATTTTTTATTAATTCCAAACTGTGCGTTTCTGATTCGCTCCCAAATCAAAACCGATATGCGTAATGATTTCCATTCCATGTCGAACAGCAACTCATAATTCTTAGCGAGCCCCGTAGTACTCAACCATCCAGCGAGCTATAATGAAATACCAGAGACAAAAATGGATACGCATTAAATCGAAACAGGAAGAAAACCCCGCGCACGCGCGCTCCAAGCGGCCACGCACGGAACTAATATAACGCGCGAACGACCGCACACTCTTTGCCGCTTTCTTTTGCGCGAGCCGCTCCCCTCTCGCTCGCACACCCACAATCCCTTCCCTTTTTCGGCGTTAGACAGGGACGGCGCGAAAAAAATGGCCGAACGCACATGTGCGCGGGCGCACGTTTTCGTCTTATTTTTCGCAGGTCGTTCCCCTCGGGTGTATTCGCGTTGCGTTTTTTTCCTACTCCTCGCTTTTTTGTCTCTTTCTCCTTGTGTGTTCGTTGGGTTAGGTCGCTCGCGTGGGACGAGATTTATTTTTCTTCGCAATCTCTAAGTCGATTTTCTAATGCCGGTGCCTATTTTATGGCGCACTTTGTAAAGTTAGCGCTTGCGATAGGCCGTTGTAGAGTTATGTGTTTTAATTCGAAAAATGGTCGCACTATTATACGGTGGTATGCTGGGTATGCCTTATTCTTCCTGCGTCGGTTCTTGTCTTGTTTAACTGTGTTTTATGCCATTCTTCTCAGCAGCCATCCATTGCGTCCGCTGTATTGATGGGATCATTTCTGAAAATGAGAAAACATTCTCTGATTAATTTCAAGTAGGGACTATTCGAACTAACTACATATTATTACATAGATACATACTAAGTTTGTTTGTTCAGAGGTCACAAGCACAAGTACTACTTAGTAATTGTTTTTAAAGCAATTTGGGGTTCCACTATCGTTTGGAAAGTGGTTTTTGGTCACACTTATCCATCTCAAGCCCTACTATTAAGACCTTGCTAGTGGGTGACGTAAAATTGGAATTTCACTATTACTAATATTAGTGACAATGTCTAAGAGGATTCATTTTCACCAGCCAGTTCTGTTTCTTATACTATTTATCTGGAAATATCTGAACTAACACTCTTAATGCCTTTAGTATTTAGTAGGCAAGTCAGTCAGTGTCCTGTGTCATTGAAATCATGGACGGCAGCGTCATCAACAACTTATTCATCACACAGTGATAAGTGTGTTAGTTTACTATGTATCTATTAAAATGGGTTTGGACCCGATTCTAGTCTTTACAGACCGCTAGTTCTACCAAAACAGGCTGACGCCACATCTAAAGCGAATTAATTAAAATTATAGTGATTCGCTCAGATATTTTATCTGCTGCATCGATATCGATAGTCCAATTACGCGCCACCAGAGGTCGCTCTAACCTAACGGCGCTGTGTCGTGTGCGCGCGCGCATTTAAGATAAATCTTTTTACGGCGGTCTTTGATTAGAAAATTCCTTTATTAATTGAGTGCTTTAATTAGAATCATTTTGTTTTGCGATGGGTCGGTCAATGAGTGGTTACGGTTGGTTGAGCAACGTCCATGAAGACCTCCATTGTCGGGTCTTCCACTCCGGTCCGGATGGGAGGTCCGAGGTTTGAACTTTGAACCCGGCTAGAGCCAACGCAAATCAATGTACCTACAATGCGATACAAAAATAGTTATAAGTGCCAAGTGCGGATTGGCAGACTTTACCTACATGCCTTCGAAAAATTATGAAGAACTCTCAGGCATGCAGGTTTCATCACGATGTGTCCTTTACCGTTACAGCATGTGACATTTAATTTCTTATAACGTACATAACTTAGAAAAGTCATTGGTGCGTGCCGCTGGGGTTTGAACCCGGACCGCTCGAGTGAGAGGCGAGTTCGATAGCCACTGGGCTGCCAGCGCTAGACACTACTCAGACTGGGAGGGATTAGGCCTTAGTCCACCACGCTGGCCAAGTGTGGATTGGCAGACTACCTATTATATTCTTATATATTCCAACGTCAGGATAGCGTATCTGTTTAGGTACCTCTTTTCACTTGATATTAATGGTAACATGCAGAGTCGAAACATAAAATTCAAGCATCTGATAATGTCTTCTCCCTACAAGGCAACAAATATCAAAATCCAATTAGCAATAATCTCCATAGATCTAATCTCACAGAGGCGATTCAAAGTACCTTGTTAATATTATTACTGAAAGTTACAGAGAAAGTAAGTAGGTTGAACTAGAACAGTTAGTGTCGAATTTTCTAAGTTGTGCGATTTAATTAATTATATGTCACTTTTTTTTATAACCACGCCGAATCATACCTACATACGCTGCTCGCTGCGACACATAGACTGCCACTGCTGAGCACGGGTCTCCCCCACATTTGCTGCTATTAAGTGACAACTATGCCAAAGTTTGAACAAGACATGAAGAGTTTAGGAAACTATTTGCTCAGATAGTTAGTTGGTATGAGAAACATAGGTCTCTGCTACCGTTATACAAAGAAAACAAGACGATCTCACCTTAGGCCTTTCGAATCGTCTGGACAACTGGAGATCGAACTTGGAAATTCTCTTTAGGATCCCAGACTCCTCCACCAATCCGCATTGGAGCAGCGTGTTGGAGTATGCTCTAGACTTCCCGCAGCAGTGTCTGTGGGGGAGACCCGTGCCCAGCAGTGGGACGTCAATGGGTCGCAGCGAACCCAGACTCACGGATAGTCATCCATATTTTAACAATTTTAATTCTATAGTCACAACTTTATCCATCAACTTACTGTTCTAACTAAAATACTTGTTAACTCACTCATAGATAAATTACGCACTAGCCCATTCTGAACTGTGACAGAACTGTGCAATGTTTATGTGTGTGAATGTGTTTATGTGTGTGAATGTGTTTCTGTGTGTGAATGTGTTTCTGTGATAACCTACACACAGGAAGATGTGCAAGCAGTGATGGTACTGAAGGCGTATAGGTAATCTAGAACGATTATTATCTGATTCGATATGAAACTAATGTTAATTGGATTCTATTAAAATAAAAATTGATACAACGTCTTGGAAGCTTATACCTACACTCGATATACTCGGAAACAATACAATTAGACCCACCACCATTACCACTATTGCGCTGTCCCACGGTTGGGCAAGAATCTCCTGGGAAGCAGTTCTCTAAAACGATACGATGTATTTCGGGGAGGTATTCTCATTGCCAATTTATTAAATAACTAGTGGACGCAGCTTCGCTCGCGTGGAATTAGACATACGAGATAGTCTAGAGCTTGAGGAAGGACATAGGCTACTTTTTAATCTATTATTATGTCTAATTCCACGCGAGCGAAGCTGCGCGCGTCCACTAGTTTTTAATAAATATATGAGACAGCAAACGCGCATGTAGCACTCCACCCAATCATGACAACTGACATGACAACTGTGACAGACTTTGAATAACTTATGACGTTTAAAAACGGTCACAGATTAGCTGCTACCTTTGAGGACTAAGTGAAAGCCTTGATAATTTTATTTCAGGACATAACAATAGTTTCGTTTACACCTAGTTATATTATATAGCCTATGTCACACAGTGAGGATGCAGCTTTCTAATGGTGAATTTTTGAAATCGGTCCAGTAGTTTTTGTTTGAAAACATTACAAACAAATGTTTCCTTTTTATAATATTAGTATAGATACGAGTACCTACAGTCTTCTTAGACACTTTTTTTTTCATTCAGTAAAATTATTCTAAACTTCTAGGTTTCCGATACCTAGGTCTGTTAGTAGCGAGAAACCAACAGTGCCTCAGTCTAGACCGCATTATCTAGACTCACAAGCAACTTAATGACACACACCAAGAGGCTGATAACACCAATGTAAATAATAAATACTCATCGTTCATTCCGTTTATTTATAAGATGGGCCGTATTCATAGTAGAGTCCTCGGAGTCGAGAACCATGTAGGTATAACATTTATATCCGTATTTTATTGTCTCATATGAATACCATCATCATCTACATTTTTAACTATCCCAATGTTGGGCATGGGTTTCCTCCCAACATAAGAGGATTAAAGACATATTTTTGTTATGTTGACCAAATGCGGGTTAGCAGCTTTCACATGCCAATGAAAATACATACATGCAAAACTCTCAGGCATGCAAACTTTCTTACGATGTTTTTATTTACATTTCAGCAGTTGCATTTGGTATACAGTGCTTTTCACTTAGAAAAGTAATTGCTGAGTACGACTGGTCTATCATCAAATCCCTTTGACTTCATTTCGATGCGTTCAAAAAATTTAAACAAAATTAAATGTCTACAAACCCAACCCGGAAAACAAGTCTCACCAAACACGCGACGTGTTTCAGTCCTATTTCAAACAGGAAAATATTTTATTTCCAACGCACGAACGCAACGAACGGCCAGTTAGTTGGGAATCAGATTCTCCGGTAATTAAACTTCGACTACGCTGTAGAGGTTGGAGCGCTACATATCGCAATACTCGGCTCTGCGACAACGTTACTTTCAAACGCAGCCTCAAATTCCAGTCCGAAAGGTTACACTGGCCGATTTTTAGTCCAGTGTTTCGCTGTTTAGCTTTAGACTTTTCATGCGTTAGTTTTTTTGATAAAGAACGTTTTTTTTTATTATATTGTATGAATTTGTATAAAATCTTTTATCTACCTTCCCGTTTGACAAAAAGACTGATAAAGATGTCTGTAATGTAATTCACAAATTAAGTATGTCATAACATAATTTATTTGAATTATTAACAGTAGTTATATGTAATTAAAATACAAAATAATATAATAATAAATAGTCGGTATGCTAAACAACTGTAACATTTTTTTTTCAAGTCTCTTACCTAGACTGGACTATGGATATGGCCCAAGAGCTTTTTTTTCTCCCCTCCCCTCCCCCGAGCGCGGGTTATCGCGGAAAAGTTGAGAATTTTTCAAAAAATTATCTATGTGTGTCGGTTACAGATAACGCACACATGCAGCGCTAGGGTTGTGCCCTGCGGATTGTAGTCTAAGACTGAAGTCGACTCGGGAACCCCGTTGACTCAGACGTGACCGAGTCGTGGTTGATTTTTAATCGTTTCGTATTGTTTTAAGATGACAGTAGTTTGTTTTTTAATTAAATAATTGAGTTGTAATACGTCAGTGTGGATCAGTTTTTAGTTTTCGCAAAGAATACTTTTAAGTTTTCTTGGAAAATACGATTAGGGATATTTATGAAATTTTATAAATAAAAAGTGTCTAGTCAAGTCTACATGGATTTTACAAAAATTTTGTTACTTTAGTTTAGTTAAGTTTTAAGGCTAATCAAGTAGCAATAATTTTAAAAAATCATGTCTAGTTTTGATTAGTAGGTATATCGTATGTGTCCCATCACTAATAGCCACTAAAGTAGACCAAGGAGTCAACACAATAGTTCTTTAGGTCCTAAGTGTTGGAAATTTGCAAAATAAAATCAGTTATGTGGCTAAAATCATAAGGATTAAATTCCAGTGTGGTGTATGTTTGTTTTGTATGTTTTCGCGTTGTAATAAGGAGTTTTTTGTAAGAAAAAAGATAATGAACAGTGTGTTTTAAATGGAAATTTTATAACTGGCTGCGGCGCGGGGCGGGCGTTTTTTCACGTGATCGAGGTAAATTTTCCACAGTTATGTAATATATTATTTTTTTTTGGTTTTCTGTTATAATTTTTTGTAATATTAACAATGTTATTGTTACTTTGCAAGTTTATGTTTATTGTGCTCATTTACGCGTTTGTTATTTAGAACATAGGGCGGTAATTAATACTTAATTTTTAAGTGAGGTTCAATCGGGTTACTTAAACAGTTTTAATTGACAGATAAAAAAACAGTAATTCTGCTTTTCTTTTTATACTAAGGACTAAAAAAGATTTTTTTTAGTTCACTTTAGGATAACTTTAAATAGTTAATAAAATTATTTAAACGTACCTCGGTTATCTAAAGATACTTTTAACGAGAGAATGATTTGAAGTGTTTTGGACATTCACAAACAAAATAAAGATCTTCCATTATTAATGGACCTTATGATAGTTTGATCACAGATCTTCTAATGAGCCCAAATGTACCAAGATTTGGTTTTCTAGTGGTTTTCTAAACCAAAGTAGATTTTAATTTCCGTTCCTTACTTTTCAATTTTTGACAAACACCGTGGTGCGGTGGTGAGTAACCATGACTACCGAACCGCGGATTCCGGGATCGGATCCCGGTTGGGGCAGTAAAAAAATATTTGTAAAATTGACATCCATGAATATATTTGTCCCGAGTATATATTTGTACTCGGGTCATGAATGTAAAATTGTATTATTTTCTGTTTGCATATATTATATGGGCCTACAACGAGGGTGGCGAATGTTTTTTTTAAATCTTCTTTATTTTAAAAAAAAGGATATCGTTGTAAAATTTCCGCAAACATACAAACTCATAAATAAGTTCCTTATTAGAATACAACCGGTGTGTTTGTCTTATTAGAAGAAAAATAAAACTTAGTTGCTACTACCCGGTAGATGTCGCTTGGCAAATTACCCCGAAGCCAACCCCGGAAGCCAACGTGAGTAAAACAATGTTTACGTTTAATTTGGAAAACGGACTTCACGGTAAACAAAACCAATATAACTCTATATTTAATACATACAGCATATTATTATATGGCATTTATACTGCATTAGAAATTATTGAAATCGAAAACTGATCAATAAAAATAACATAGTATAGATAACTTTTCTTTGAACTAGAAACTATTATCGACAATAAATTGTTTACTACCAGAACCTCTTATTGTTGTGAATATTAATATGAACATGTCTTAAACCCTATTTAGATCCGTTTAAAGGCACTAATTTAAAACTTGTTCTACAAGTCGGTACATTTAAATTGTTTTTCAAAAACTATTTTTATAATTATTTTTTATTTGTATCTTCCACCACTGATTAGAAAAGTTAGTATGTAATCGCTTTTATGTCAACAGTAAACTTATTTTATGTGCATTAATCTACAATAATTTGTCAGTAGAACGCGCCAACTAATTGTCACAAAAAACCCACCCCACGGCTCCTGGATGAATGAATGGGAGTATAAAAAAAAGTTACAAAAAACCTGGGGCGGCACGCGCGCCACCAATTAACTCGTTCTTTTTTCAAACGCTTCCGAGCATATTTTTTCTTTTTTTCATTGGTTCAAGCCGATGGTAGGGGCGTTTTTTGTACAAACCATTTTGTAGCAATGTGTCAAAATTAGTTTTTTTATCCACAACGATTAGAACGCGGTGAATTTTGACACGCTATGTTTGAATAGGGAAGACTTTTTTTCTTTTTCTTTTTTTCAGGGTAAACGGTTTGTGAGTGATACTCGGGCTACTGTTTAACGCTTGACGTGGCAGGGATCCTTTTAACACCTATAAGATTTTTTCATTCACTTTTTCGGTCAGCGACTCGATAATTTATGTGCCCGTGGCAAAAATATAAGTTGTTTTTTTTTCTTTCGGGCGTTCTGGCAGGAAGTGGTGTTACGGCGGTCTTGTTTGAATGTCTTATGAATTATGTTTTGTTTGTTTTTATGAATATTGCTGCTGGTAAAGAAATGTACTTTGTATTTTTAAATGCGAACTTCTTATGCGATTTTTTTTTCGTTGCGCCTTATAATTTAGGGACCTCAAATACAATGTTACGTCCTTTTGTCGGTTGGTCGATTAAGATGTCCGTTTGAACATTTTTACCTGAAAATATCTTTTAAGTTACATTGGTCAGTGATTTATGATATGAAACTCTATGTAATATAATATCCTATTAATAATAGCCAGTACTCAGTTATTACATTTTTTATGTTGTGTGAAATGTAAATAAAAAACAACACAATCTTGTGCACTTAAACACATATTCTAGGCTAGAGATAATCTTAAGCTTTTTTTTACATTCTTACATTTTTTTTTACATTACATTTTAGGTTTAATGATATCCAAAGTTCGGTTAGGTTTAATAACATCCACTCGTTAAGCAACTGCGATGGCTTAACGAGTGTTATCTTTCGATTTAAAATTGGTATCTACGGCTCAACCTTACTAAGCACAGAACAAAATAAGTTAGGAATTTTTAAAATTACTTCCATTAGGCTGTAGACAATAACCTAACATAAAATAAAATCACGCCTGTATTTTCCCAAAGGTAAAGGCAGACGTGTAGCCATACATACAGACATACACCCACTGTTCATCAGTTATGTTTAGGTCTCATGCAGGTTAGGTGATGAGTGTATTGGGCCTTGCATTTACCTACAATGATTTAAATTAAGTATCCATTTATTGTTTAATAGCTCTGAATATTCTGTCTGGGTATACATAATTTTTTAAATTGACCAATTCCTGCATAGTTTTTATTTGAGTTGTAATATCGATCACACGAACAAACAGACGGAAGAGTTCGTGGCTCACTTGTCACGGAATCGTACCATCAATAACTTACCTCAACTCCGAGTAAAGCATGGAGTAGGCTTTTATTTAACTATGTTAACGCGTAGTTTTATGAGTTTCTAGATATTAGTGATCATCAAAATATCAGAATCAAACGCTTCTATTATGAAGTATGTAAATATTTAGACAAAATCATGAAAAACTATATCTATTAAATGTAAATGTGTGCAAAAAAGCGTTATGTAAATATGTGTAAGAAAGACGTGTTTAAAACTGCTTACGAAATCCATACTTAATATTATAAATGCGAAAGTAACTCTGTCTGTCTGTCTCGCTTTCACGCCAAAACTACTGAACCGATAATACTGGATCGACATAACTGGTAAAAAGTGGGCTTACCACGGCTCAGCCTACCCCTTCGAGGAAATACAGGCGTGAAGCGATGTTATAGATGTCAATATTAATATCTTACTAATACTAATATAATTCCTAATCTTAGTATTTTAATCATAAAAGAAACTTAAAGCCCACTCCACACTTGCGAGCCTGGACCCTTACTTTTCCAAAAATGATTAAAAATAGAACGCGGTGCGTGAAGCCGGCCATTACGCTATCATTGGCTCCATCGAACATTACGATACTAACGTTACTAATATACTATAGTATACTATAGTATACTATAGTATACTATAGTATACTACCTACCGCTGGAAACAATTACATCGGTAGCGGAACCTATTTATCGTGGGCCCCACCTTATTGCGGTAGTCGAAGAAGATGTTTGTTTTATTGTCTACCGCCTTCGAATGTAAAAATTTTTAAATTTAGAATTTGCCATCGATGTAAAAAAATCATAAATAGGCCAAATCCATACAAAATGTTGCTCCATTTAACCACAATAGTGCCACCCAAAAATACCATAGGTATATCATCATGTCAGTAAAAATGTACCTACCTACCTGTTTGGGATGACGAAGTATTAATTTGTATTAATAGTGAAGATATTTTATATAATATATTGTGCAGGTTGTATGTCCACAACCTGCACAACTGTGTGGGTAACATTTAACTGCATATTGGGTTCAAATCCTACCCAATATGCAGTTCAGCATCGGGTATGCCACCGCTAGGCCACGGAATCGTCAGGAGTAAACATCAAAACTATGCTGCGACCCATAGACGTCCCACTGCTGGGCACGGGTCTCCCCCACAGACGTAGCTGCGGGAGGTCTAGAGCATAC
>DWTT01001725.1:0-11130 GCA_018250895.1 Carterocephalus mandan | reverse complement strand
CCCTGCGTTGATATGTCAGTCAGTCAGTCAGTCAGTCAGTCAGTCAGTCAGTCAGTCACCTTCTCCTTTTATATATAAAGATGAATGTTTGCATATATACATAGAAAATAATATACCTAACGTCAATATGCAATTATTGTAGATACTCGTAGATCCCCTACACACAAATCTTCTTGCTAAACTAGGGGGGACTGCGGCCAAGCAGTTGGGTACAAAACTCGTGACATTCAGTCGAGTGCAAACAAGCCACGTATGTGCTACTCTCACAGAGCTCATATGAATAGTTCAGGTCTCTACAAATCCAGATGAGAATTTATAATACGACAACACCACGGAATATATTATTAAAACATACTTTGCAACGCAATCTCGTTTTATATTGCAGCTGTAAAATTCAATAAACATCTTGTACAACAGTTCACAGACTATTAGAACTATTTTAAATGGAATTGTTTCATACCTATCTACCCTATTTTTTATAAGGTCACTGAATTGAAATCTTTTCAAAACAATACTAGCAATGTTTCTGTGTTACGTATTTGTATCTAAGTTTAATTATAGTTTTGTTACAGGTTGATTAAAAATGTATGACATGTCAGAAAATAAAATCATACCTAACGAAACACAGCGTCTTATCTTAAATAGTGATCTACACTATTCATATAAATATTCATTCTTATTTGATAACTTAATTAAAGTAAAGACCCTAGCCGCATTTCGACGTAGACTCCGAACAACATCATTAAATAAACAACGTACAATAAACGTTGGAAAAAAATAATATAAAAGAAACATCATCTACGGCAATTTTTATTCGATCGTAATGAAACATCCAGTTTATTATCTACAAACATAAAATACCGATAAGTTGGAACTCCACGACAAAGGCTTCACTGGGAGCGAAATTAGATCGAAACGTAAATCGAACGAGCGCACGTGTCGAGTCTAGCCGGGGCGCGGAATTAGTATTCGAAAATGCAATTTCAGTGCTGTATTTCAGACGGTCGTATGTGAGGGGGAGGCGGGGGTGATTCGGAGTACATATTCATCTTGTTAGGTATGCGCCCGGATGCGCCGGCTACGGCAAACACAATAAGAGCCTTGCCTCTTTCTTGCCCCCTCCCCCACCCTCGCTCTTATGGAGAACTTATTAGACCTCGGCCCGGCGGGAATCCTTTTTCCTTCGGTAAATATTTGAGGGAGAAATTAAAATTTGACAGCGGACGTTTTCAGAGTAGCGGACGGCCGTGCAGTCTATTCAGTGCCGCACGTGATAGTTGAGGCGTAAAATGAAATTTAGATTGAGTTTGTGGACGTTACATATTAAATTTCTGTGCTCTCGGTCACATCGCATGTATCCGAAGGCACCTTAAATTTACATTGTCTAGGTATACTTTGCATCCACTGGGTGTATTAGATTATTTTCTTCCAAATGAATTATTCGTTCAGTCCATTTTATATCAGAAATCACTGACATATATATTCATGTCAGAAATGCGATGAACCGTATTTAAAATAGGTATTTTAGTACATATATAGGTATCACTTTCATTTAAAGTCAATTCTAAAGTTGCTTATTTCGTTCGTGCACATAATTAAATGGGATCTCTTTGGAAACGCCTACTCAGAACAGATTCTCTTGGACAACGTACAACAACCCAACGTAGTAATGTTAATGGAGTATCTAACGATGAACGAATTAAGTCACACGTTTCCACACACGGAAACCTACAAGCAGTTGAACGGTAAACAAAAGCGCGACAAGAAAACCGATGAACAATAATTCACACGTAAAACCAATGTAGTGAAAAATGGGGGCTCCGACGTGCGCCGCATCTACCGCCGTCGACAAATGAGTGTTCCTCGCCAGCGCTTACGTAACAAACTCTGTACCCCCAAATACATTAAAAAGTACTGTTTTGTTTCTGAAAACACTGGAAATTTCCGTTTCTATATTATTTACTTTGTGGTAGAGCAATTGTACATTATGTGGCTTATTATTTACAATCAAACGAGCATAGTAATGTTCGATTGTAATTATGTGAACGATTTAATCGAAATTATTCGCAGCCATGTTTGTTTTTTTGCATTTTCTTATTTGAATTAACATCGTTTTTCCGACAAGTAATAGTTAGTACCACCCCTTCTCACCCAAAAATAGAATGTTGTATCCATAATGCAGCCAGGGCCTCAGTGTGAACTTATTGAGTGCACTAATGCATCACTGTACAGAAACTCTACCACCGTGCTACCGAGTTGTACAAAACCTACATCAACGACACCACAACCCATTTATTGTCCCATTGTTGGTCACGGTTCTCCTCTCGGAATTGGAGGGGTTAGTCCACCACGCTGGCCAATTGCGGATTGGCAGACTTCACATGCCCTTGAGATTATGGGGAACTCGCAGGCATGTAGATTTCCTCACACCGGGCATTTAATTTCTTAAATCGAATATAACTGAGAAAAGTTATTGGTGCGTGCCGCTTGGTTTTGATCCGGATCGCTCGAGTGAGAGGCGAGTTCGATAGCCACTGTGTGGTCACTGCTGTCTGTCAACTATCAACGCACTGTCATCTCTACCAACGAGTGTAAAAGTTGTAAACTCTGCAAACGTACCACGGAGTTGTACAACAGAACAAACGCACCAAGTATTTCTAGCCAAGTTTATATGGAAGAAATCAATTCTCCAGTATCGTGTACATAAGGGCGCAAGGGGTAATGTCTCGGCAGTAATTAAAGGGAGGCTGTGCGGCTGGGCGGGGCCCGCGCATGCGCCGTACTAATTACAGAAACAACGAGTCATCGACGCCTCTGCTCATTAGGGGCCGTCTGATTGGCAAGGGTCAGTTTAGGTAGGTTAGCGATAGGTATCTTCTGGCGAGATTTTCCGTGTTTCGGGGGCAGGCTTATCTTGGGGTCGAGCGGTCGTATTCGTAAAAGAACCTTGTTGGAAATACATAATTAGTTGCACGTAATATAGGTATATTGTAAAAGTTAAATATATCTATATGATCACAACCCCACACTACAATATCTATTTTTTAGTTTCAGAGATTCATCACGAATAACCAGGAAACACAAGACAAGTATTAATCTAACAAATAAATGTTTGCTTTGTAAATGTACACTTGGTTGACCAAGTTTTGGCAAGATGGGTCGAGTATTGTTGATTTACTTTCACTCTTGCTTTCACAGATTCTAATAATTGTTTAATAAACACTACTGTGACATTAATGAATATATCTTCATTGACGCGTGGACAGAAGAGAAGAGACAGAGTGTGCGATTCCCATAAATGTTACAAATACAATGGTACACCATCAAGGCGGCGGTATGTTAAGTACCTTCATAAAATTTTAAACGAATTTAATCCAAAGTGAGTGAAATAAGTCGAGTTTTTGTGAGTGAAATAAGTCGTAGGGTGGCTTTAGGCTTCCTATACAAATAGAACTGAGAGAGAACCGAGAGCGGCAATACGTCACGGCGAATTTACTTTACTTTGTGGTGGTGATAATTTTTAATTCAAATCCTACTTACAAGTACTTATTAAATTGTTAAATTAAAACTTGAAAACCTATGATGTCGCTATCTAAGCAGGTATTATATTATTTTTAGTTGAAAATGGTGTATCCTTTATAAAAATATACAAAAATAGACGTAATTTGTAATATACATAATTTTGACGTCATTTGATTTTTTCACGTGAAAAAATATTTTTTGAATTTTCATTCATTTGTTCACATAGCTATTCCTGCGATTACGATAGCCAAAACACGAAAGAGCACATCTCGCACATCGACTCCTATGAAGTTACAATCCGGGAAGACAGTGTTATAAAAATACCACAGACTCTGAACACCTTTAGGCCATCATTCCGACTTGTATCGCAGGTACACCTGTACCAGAGCTTGCCAACCGCAGATGCTATTCTTCCCGTCTGATGCCAATGTATTCAATTCACGCTTACACCCAAACTAAATAGCACCCAAAGCATGTTGTCACATCACAGGAGAAATGTCTAGCGGCATATCTAAATAGTATGATTTAAATAAAAAATCGTAGCACGCGACGAGGCCCTGCTCATGTAAATCGTCTCTTCAAAACCCCGTCACGTAGGATGGAAGGGTGCATATATTTTTGATTTGTTCTTGCCCAAGCAATTTTTTCGCCTATTCTTCATTCACTCCCGTAGCCTGTGGCCTAATGATGATGCTTTGAGTTGTAAAGAAAGTACGGTAATGTATACAGGAATAATCATAACACGCAGAATGAATAACATTGTTATGCTAAAGCGGTAAAGTTTTCGGGGTGTCCTGGCATCTCAATTTTGCAGTTGATACCGTTGGCTTGATAAACATCAACATTTTAAATACCTAGTTTAGTATTTGTATTAAATGAGAAATTTGAAGAACAAAGCTAAAGTCGATTCTAACACGAAGCTAACCTCTTGAAAGGGATGCGTCAACATCCATTTAAGCAAAATAGTTTTATTTAACACCAAAACAGTTGACGTCAGCACCAACATGTAAATTCCAGTGGCCCTCACATTTTACCGCACGTCCCAACCCGTGTCCCACATGAGAAAAAACGCGTAGTTTTTCAAGGCCTACCCATTCCTTGCCTTCAATCAAGCCTCCAATCCGCCATCTATCCGTGTCGCACGTTCCCCAATCGGAATTATGCCCCAACATGTTCCGATCTCAGATATGTATCTGGGGTGTAATTTTTCTCAGCTGGATTAGTATTCAAGGCGCACTGCCCATCTATCGGCCTAAGTAGGCCAGGATAGGTAACTGATGTTGAAAAACTGGGAAATTGCTGCAAAAAACAGGTTCGTTTATATCATTTCAAAGTGATTTTTGTTATCAGCGATTGCTGATTAAGTGGTGACTTCGCCAAATCAATTTCAATATGGTGTTCATTCATTTGTAATTTTGCATGACAATGGGCTGGAGCGCTGTGTTAATAAAAAAAATAAAGTTTCCTTAGAAACTGATTCAGAACCAGCCGGAATAGCAAACCTTCATACGAGATTAATAATTAATTAACGTCATCGAAATAGTTACTATCAGTGTAGGTATTCGGAAAAACGTATTGATAGCCTGATTATAAGAATCCAGTCTCCTTTTATGAAATAAAACATTCTCGGATAAGGAAAACCCGAAAGGAAATGGGAAAAATGTCAATGACTGAATGTCATACCTCTGGGAATAAATTTTGTGGGGAGATTCCCGCATGTTATAGGTAAATTGGCAATTTGGAGTTTAGTTATACATATTAGGTAAAAAGTGGTGATAGCCGAGTGGTTAAAATTTACCCACCACTTGGAGTCCGGGTTGATTTCCAGGTGCGTTGTTTTGGATTTTTCAATCTGTATTTAATTAATGTATTATTTGCTTAGTAAATATGGTACGAAACCATGATTTGCTAAAGGCCTATGCAACCTGTCAAACAAAGGAACATCTTAGAACACAATATTTATGACTAAAGTCACAAATTGTTTTCTTAACTTAAATTCAACATATTATTAAAATTATTATTTTATATTTAGAACCGGTAGACATCAGCAGGTACCTACTAAGTATAACCGTATTTTTCAGATAACACTTTCCTTTATTCCAGATGACTGAAGTATTTATGAGCCCGTAAAATATACTTTTTTCCTGGATGACGCGAAGGCATACTACAGTAATTTTCCACTCATAAATATATTGGAGATTTATTGATATTCAATTGTATTTCAAGGGAAATATCATTTTGGTTATAAAATTAGCTACTTATAGATATCAAGGCTTGTTTTGGTTGTGGTCAAGGTGAACATAAAATAATGTAGCTTTTCTTTATAAATCAGTTGGATATAGACACCTTATATCGAACACATTTTTATAGAAAAGCTACATTTTAGATATAGCTTCTTACTTCAGTTACCTTACAAACCAGTAACTTGATATATATAACTTAGATATAGTAACTTGATATATATAAGTTATTTACTCGTTAAGTGCATTCAGTGCTATTTATTAATTTACAGATAAAAAACCCTGTACTAATCATCTTAATTAATTTCTACGGATTTAAAATACATTAATTTTAAAATCTTCCTCCCATTCTGAGAGGAGACCCGTGCTCAACAGTGGGACAAAGAAAGGGTTGTGATGATGAATTTTAAATACAATAAAATTGAGAATTTACTAAAATAATTATATTAACTTACTAAATTGTAGTTTTGTAGGTAAATGCGTAGTCAATCAATCTTTTGGCCAATTTTTACAAATTAGCTTTTAAATACATCCTCATCGTTTCAATTTGTCCTATAATGTAGGACGACGCTGGTAATCAATACATTACATTAATCGCAAAACAATTTCATAACAAATAATGTATTGGGGCGCAACGCTACATATTTAATCAGGAAACTGGACCTCAATCTTCACAATGAAATTAATTTCATGTTTCCATTCGTATTATTTATGAGTCCGTATAAGCAATAAATGTATATCGATAACATGGATTTGCTTACAGTCGTTAAGAGCGTGGATTTATCTAAAAAGAGGAACAAAACTGTCCCGGGTTAACCCTGGCCGACGTCGTAAAAGACCCGATCGGGGCTTTGGGCAGCGCGACAACAAAAATACTTTATTTATATGCTAATGTAATTTATATGACGCTTAATGTCTCATGGCTGGTAACGCACGTCTGCTCCATTCTTTCAGTCGCGGCTTCAGTTTTAGAAAAATCGACCGTATGTTGAAGAAACAGGGCCGTGTTTACTGCAACGCGTGTCGTGTGTCGATACGATTATGAATGCACAGTAGGAGGTAGCTCCCAACCCAGCTTCCTTGGAGGCGGTGGGAGGAGGGAGCTCGCGGGAGAATCAATAAAAATACGCGGGAAAAGCGTTGATTACACAACGGGACTGGTAGGAAACAAGCTCTTCATTTATCGCTGCGATTTATAAATAAATGAAAATAAGGAGAATGAAATTGATACTTATTTATTCTGAATTTTTGAAACACCATTAACAAATATAACTATATGTTCGATATAACTAAATGTAACGATAAATTTGGAAGTTGCAGGTACCTACTTATCTTCAAAGATTTTTCGGAACAATGCTAACTCTCGGAGGTGTTGTTTTAGACACAACCAAAGCAGACCACCAACAAAGACACAGGTGAAAGCTATTGTTATTGACCTGGCTATATGCACTCTTCATTCATTCGTTTGACATTTTTACGTTCCTACTATTGTATCCGACCTTCATTCCCCGGACAATGAGAAGCGTAGGTGACAAAGGTATTTCATAATACATAACCCAACTCCGATGCTAACTCCTCACGCAATGTATGTCATTAAGTATATAAGGAGAGAAAAGTTTTAATTTTTTTTAGATAAAAACGGGTCTCCGACGAGTGACGGACATTAAATCTGTTGTGAATGTGATTTGCATAAAAATCTGCAAAACTGAAGCGTTCGCAGCGCTTTCAATGCAGATACAAAACGGTGCACTCAGATATCCGATATGATATATAAATACGTTTGCCCGGTTAACCGACTTGCTTGACGGCGGTTTGGCGAACTCCGGGAAAGCAATTGTATTTTATTGTAATTATATAGTAATACTAGTACAAGCTTTACCCGCGGCTTCGCACGGTTAATTCGTTTTCCGTGCTGAATTTTACTACTACCTCTACCATTAATGGTTTAAAATTATAAAAAGTATATAAGAATTCAACAAAATTTTAAGATATCAATCGTTTTACAGTGTTTTGTCCATTTAATGGGAACCATGCAATATTCCGGGATAAAAAGTAGGCAGCTCCAGGCCCTGCACTGTATCTGTATACAAGAAATTATATATATATACAAGAAATTACTTCGATCCGTGATAGAGAATTAATTTATGAGAAAGGTCCTCGAGTGCAGAAAACGGTTTATAGGCTGCCCTCCAACCAGGTGTACTGATGACCTACTGATGATAGGTCCTGAAGAAGTCAGCGGGTAACGGCTGGATTTAAAGGGTCAGGCCGGTTAAGAAGGCCTACGTCCAGTTGCGGACTTTTAAATATGTATGGATGTTTAGCAAATAGAAGTAACTTTTGTGATAGTGTTTGAATATGAAAAAACATAGTTACCTATGTTAAATTTTAACGGAATAGGTAAATGTTTATAATTTAAACATTGTTTTCTTTTAATGAATTATATTTAACTTGATGCTAGGTTTTTGAGAATAGTGGTATTTAAGAAGGTAGGTAGGTACTTACTTCTGAAAACGAAATTCTGAATGTCATTTTAAATGACTGAAATAAACTGAGAAAAACTCATGCAGGATTTTTGGATTTCTTGGATTCTTTGCTACACTATTTTCTGTAAAGATCGCTTATCGCTTACCTCTCGAGATGTTACAAGTATCTACTAAAACTGTGTACGAATACTAAGATGTAAATATCCAGGATAATGCTGCCATGTATTATTCATTGACGGAGTAAAAGGTAGAAAAATTGAAGGTTCGTTTGGTAGTGCCTACCTATACTTGATAGATAGGTCTTTCTTTCTTTGCTTAAACATTTAAATGCGCATTGCCAAGTTGCGAATTTAATTCGTTTTGAGTTAACATTGGGTGACCATAGGAGATTGGTTTGCTCTCAATAACATTTGCTTAATTTGTCATATTTGTCAGCAATTTGAACCCTTATGATCAATCACCGTATTGAGATCAAAACGCAGAGCAGAAATAAATTTTAAATGTAGGTGGTCACTCAGTCCATTGCAGAAAAAGATTAAATAGTAGGTAGCACATTTAAACGTGTCAAATCTGCAAATCAAGGCAAAAACGTTTAAAGACATTTTCAATTAGTAAAAATAAAACTGATAGATAAAAATCTTAAAAACTATATTTACCGGCGTACCGTTATAAATTAGCGCCAACGTTGGGGTCAGCGGTACTTACTTGTAAAAAGAAAAAGACGACTTTATTACGTTGTAGATTTTTATTATCAGATTAGTTAAAAGTAATGTTATTGCTATTTGCCCAATACCTGTCGAATATTGTTTATTTTTATCGCTGTGGTCGCGATCCGAGGTGAGGCCTGCATTAAATGTGACAATACAGTCCAAATGGATTCACATTTCTCTTCGAGAAAAAAGGATTTTAATATTTGCAGCACGGCGAATTTAAGGACCTATAAATTTTTGTCATTAGGATAATAATAAGAGTTGAAGTGGTGTCGCGGGAACAGGATGCTAAAACGTCTTTTGTTCGAGAGTTCGTTACGCGCATACCAATGATCTCGGCTTTAAAAAAACCACCTACATTTTTCCTATTCTTAGACTCAAATTTTTATTATTGCTACACAGAGCTCGTTAATCTTGCTTGTTTTGTAATATGAGCCAAAACATCTTCATTGTTCCGCTTTTCCACAAATTGCAGATATTATAATAATAAAGATATCACGGTGATGCAGGTTTTTAGGCACATAATTCTTTACCCTCAAAGCAAGTGAAGTGATTATAACTGTAAAAAATTCTTATTCTTAATATATTATTCTTATTAGGTATTTATAGATAGATACTACAAGGCAGGTTTGTATGATTGTGTACCTATCTAAAATGCCCATTAATATTTTCTATGTATATGTTAAACAAACATGAAATTAGTTGTGTTTCTGGAATTTAAAACAAATTTATGAACAGAAGCAGTTACCTACAGTTAGTCACACAAAACATTTGTCATTGCATGACACTAGGAAGTAATCTGTCCACGCTTATCACATTCACAACTCAATCGAATGGTCATTTCCCTAACAGTATAAAGACAAATTACCGTGCATTGTAAGAACACTCACAATTTACTATATTAACTGAGCAGCGCAATATTACCGCCGGGAAATAAAGCCGTAACCATCATTAGGTATTAGCATAACAGCACCCGGCAAAAAGCTGGCAAAACGTCAGAAAATATGCATCGTAAGCCAGTATGGCGAATCGTAACGACAGTCGAGGGAAAGCCTTACAGTGGTTGATTTATAACCGCGTTTGATCACTTTATGATAGGGAAAAGTGTCAGGAAAGCTCATAAGGTGCGGCGATGCAAATCGCTCGAATTAAGGCGGCGATCGGACGTAACGGGCCGGTCGCCGCATGTGCGTGACAGACCTGCGCATCTTCATAACGGAATAGAAATCATCTAACAACCGTGAGGCGGATGAGGGTGCCGCAAAAAAGGGAAACCGCCAACCGAGTTGAGAGGTAAACGACATTTTAATTCCCGTCGGAGAGAATACATTTGCGTACACCTAATCGACGGTAATGGATTGGCGGGTAGGCGCGAAATGACCATTCTGACGCATGACTCATTTGGGCGTTAAAATAGCATTATAAATGTTAACAGCAGTTGGACTACGGTGTCACGTGTATAATAATAATAAGTTGATTTAAATAAAAATGTCCAAATTAGCATGCAACTGAGCGCGCGGATCTTTCCATTGTTTTCGCTAAACGACATCAAAGTTGTGGCGGCGAAGTGTTTTAGCATGTGAAATAAAAATGTACGTTTTCTAAGAATTTTGCAAGCGAGCTTAACAGGTGTACTTCGTCATCGATTGATTGATCAGCGGCATTTTACACATTATTCGTTTTACCCTGACGTATTTATTACTTGGATCGTATACCTACTCAATTTATACCGGGAAACCCTAAATACCTACCAATGCAATTTATAAATATGTTTAGCCTAATCTTTCTCTGCCGCTACTGGTAACATAAATTAACACAAACCACATCACGTCTTTAATTCTTCTTTGTAAGAAGGTAACATCTATTATTATTGTGATACATGACACTCGATCTTGACTAAGTAGTCAACGCAAGTTCCCTTGAGCGCCAAATAAAAATCAACATCACCATTGTCATAGGTATATATTGCTTTAAGTAGGATGTATAGTATAAGTAAGCTATAATTATGATGAAGATTAGTTGCTGTGAAATGTCTCAATTACAAGTATATGGTGACCACTTACTGGTTTACCATGTTCCATAAATAACTACCCTTAGAGCCATAGTACACGGCGTATTTTATACGCGCAGACGACGCGCGTATTAGGAACGCGCGTCTTCGGCGCCGTAGAC
>DWTT01001724.1:0-11133 GCA_018250895.1 Carterocephalus mandan | reverse complement strand
GCCCTCCGAAGCACGGTAGCGTCCATGAAATTTTGCCACTAGAAGTCACCCATCCACATACCGACCGCGCCCGTCGTCGCTTCACTCTTTCGATCACATTGAATCGACGCGAGCCATTGGGCTATGGAAGCTACGATTAATGAGCAGATTATTTTTGCAGTATTTTTTTCAAACGCATAAATTTTGACGCGCTTCCAACTTGGGAAATCAACAATATCGATGATTTTTTCTGTGAGCTATGTCAGGGGGATCTCAGAATATGATGTAGGTATACCTACGTAAATAAAGAGCTCCTATTCAGGGTTCAGCCACAGATAACTAAATAGTTTACAACGTAAATGTTTTATTGTTTTCCGTATTCACTGGCGATGGGCTCCCCTAACTCCGAATTCTCTCAGCGCAGGAGCGCCTACAGCGCCGCGCAAGAGGAGGAAGGGTCTGTCTGTCTGTGACTGGCGATGGTGTCCACTTACCATCAGAACTACGTACCCAGGTTTATTTGTTTGTTTGTTCGGAAAAAATCTATAAAAAATAGACTTACTCTGAGAGCAGGGCCGCCTGCTGCAGGGTATGGGGCGGCATCTACGGCCATCGCCCTCCATTGCTCGCGGGCACGCGCCGCATTCGATGCCGGTGGCTGTGTTGCGGCATTGGACTCCTGGTAGCATAACATATCATATGATCACGCGTGTGCCCCCCTGAAGGGATAGGACGAGGTGAGCATGCTCTTTGCCAGTTATATTTAGATCTCATACATAATAGATTATAAAATGGTGAGTGGTCAATAGGTGACCTAAACTCTGCACAAATCTAAACTCCTCTTTGAAATTGTTAGTTTGAAAATCCAAAAAATACAATAATACAATATTTTAATGGATAAAAAGTAGACTATGCCACTCTCCAGTCCATTCAAACAAAAACTCACTTCGATCAATAATTCCGTTGAATACTTAATAATTATTGATTGATTTACTTATAATAAGCTTGTTTTTTTATATTTCTTTTTTTATTCTTATTCAGCCTTTTAATGTCCACTGCTGGACATAGACCTTCCTTAATCCGATACTGTACTTCCTGAATCTAGCGTGTACTCGCTGACTTCTTCAGGTCATCAGTCCATCGACCTTTCTAACCCATGGGTTGTCCGTTGCCCATTGCCACTTCATCTTGCTAATTCGACGAGCTATGTCTGTAACCCTCGTTCATCTACGGATTTCATCATTTCGAATCCTCTTTCGTAGTAAATTACCAAGCATAGTTCTTTCCAATCTATTCTTATACCCCCTAGAAACTCAAAATCACCACTATGCATCCCAAGACAATTCTAACTAGACTAAACACGGCCATGCTAATGTTATTAATGCGTTATAGAGTTCCAGTACCTGCGTGACTGCTCCATCGTGAGATCGTATTCTTTATATACCAAAAAGCTTGTGATAAAAGTTGCTACTGCTTTATTTTATCGTCGTCATAACTTAACCACCAAACGTCGTGATGATAGGAAAAGAAAAGGAAAGTGAAGAAACCAAAAACTAAGTTTATTTTTACAAGAAATAACTGTGGCATGGTCTGATGCAGCATTCGTCATAAAATCAATGAGAGGTCTAGATCACCTACTGTTCCCCCCTGTCTCCCCACGTCTCTTTATTCTCGAACACCCCACTCAAAGGTTGTCTGGGAGGACAGCTTAATTACGAAAGGCAAAAAGTAAATGTAATATGTCGTATTTTTAAGGTCCAACGGGTCCAATTATACCGAATTGTTCGATTAACTTATATTGGCCTGTATTATTAGACTGGCCCGTTGGCGCAATTAGTAGTTACGGAGGTGCCAAAGGTCATGGGTTCGACTCCCACTCAGGACAAACATTCGTGAGACGAACACTTGTGTTTGGTCCGTGTCTGGATGTCAATATCTATATACTCGTAAGTAGGTAGTAGGTAAAATATTTATGTATGTATATCGGTCTCCGTCTTCCATAGTACGTAAAGTAATTAGGCGGTAACGTGATAATATCTATTGAGTAAGACGGTATGTATGTCATTAAAATGTATTAGAGTAATTTGCATGTAGCGTGGGTGAGCATAAGCTATCGTACTTACGACTGATTATCTTTAACTTATCAATTTAATTTAATTTAGGTATGTATTTCCTTTTTAAAGATTGTAATGTTCTTCGACAATACATATTTAGTTGGTTGAGGGCTGTAACCCATAGCTTCCTACCCTTTACAAATAAAAATGGTAATATTTACCACAGAGCTATATAAAAAAGTTACATATTGTTTTACGAAATCAAAATGAGACCTTTAACTTACGTCTTGTTTTCGCTGAGTTTGTCCTCAAGTCTATTCTTACTTTTTACAAACAGAGTTTCTGCTGACCCCGCCGGCCATATAAAATCAAAACGAAATCGTCCCATTCAACGGCGATCTGATAGCTACCTTAAAAGGCCTGTCAAGGTGAATCAAGCAAACATTCCGAGAACCGTCGTGGGCGCAACCGAAACTCTGTACTTAAGTGTAAAGGGATTTAAATAAAATGCGATTGTATTCACTAAACCTTTAATTACAACCCACACTCTCATACAAACTTTGCTTGATTTACCTTCACTGTAACTTAACAATGGTTAGCTACAACTATGCTTCACTGTAACTTAACTGCCTTAAGTGTTAGTTGAGCTGATAAATTTTAGGGGCCCATGCACACAGAGTATTTTAATCGCGACGTGAGCGCATAACATTGCTCTGTAGATAAGGAAAAAGCAAATGTTAGCGTTTGTACCCATAGACTTATTATAGTTATAATAAGTCAATTATCATAGTTATAATAAGTCAATTATTATAGTTATAATAAGTCAATTGTTATAGTCATAATAAGTCAATTATTAAAGTTATAATAAGTCAATGTTTGTACCCTTTTAAGCGCGCCTAATAAGCGATGAGCGATCATCGTGTCTATATCGATACACAAAATGTTTAAACATATGCAAAGGTTTACTGTCTACGTATGACGTTAACGTGCGTCATCTGAGCTTCGTCAGCGCGTTTAAAATACGCCGTATGCACAGGCTATTCAACACTAGCTGTATTTAAATTAGAAAAAGATTTTCCTCGGGTAACATTAAATTATCGATTTATACAATATTCGATTGCATTGACAAAAGTCGAGAAATCTTTCAGAATCCTAGATAGAAAATAATATGTACCTAACTATTATTTAATTAATACTACTGAAATACCACATACTAAATCTTACAAGTTTAGAGAAGGTTCTTAAATTTAATATAATTATTCATACATATTTCAATTTAATATAAAAAAGTTGTTGCTCTTTACGCTGGATTCAAAAGTACAAAATACCCCTGCTACTTTACCAGACCAAGCTAGGTAGACCCGCTAAACCCAATACAGACCTAATAGTGACGAGTAACCCAATACAGAACTAATAGTGACGAGTAACCCAATACAGAACTAATAGTGACGAGTAACCCAATACAGAACTAATAGTGACGAGTAACTCAATACAGACCTAATAGTGACGAAAGGAAAGCCGATTTAAAGGCCAGTGGAAACCTGAAAATAATTATAATAGTCCACGTTTTTGCAACAACTATCAGTATAGAATAGTTAAATTGATTAATAATGTCATTTTATAGCAGCATCTACCGAAATAATTATTATTAATCAAGATAGTATGAGAATAGAAGGTATCGTTCCACCATAGGATAGTTTGCGGAAACTATACAATGGCTCTTTTGCAACAAAAAGATACCAAACTGATGAATAATCCACAGAGTATTAATCGTGTCATATGAAAATAGCTGCCGAAATAATGATTAATAACCAGGATAGCAGGAGGAGCCAGTGCATCGCTCGACCGGCGGTGAGGGCACCCGGCTGCAGCAGAGGCGCAGCTGGTTCCGCAGGCCGTCGATCAAGCCCTTCTGGTCTGCCATCTCGCGGCGGAGTAAGTCGATGGTCTGACGTAGAAGCTTCAGCTGGCGGATTATTTCATCTGGGGAAAACGTATACAGATAAAAAACGTATACAGATATAAACGTATATAGATAAAAATTCATGAAAGTGTATTGGCTTACAGAGCTGATGTTAGACACACCTCAATTTAATGTTTTTTACAGTCTTTTTCTATGGTTAAAATAAAAAGTTGAAGTAGATATTTTTATTTAATTTAATAAGGTTATTCTCCAACACATAATACAGGAAAGTAATAAAAAACTTCATAGGTAAGTTATACATAAGTATTTGGTATTAGTGCTCCGGAAGTTAAAGATCAATACCAGTATAAATTGATAGGGAACTAATATTTCTTTATAAAAATTATAGTTTATCTAAGTAATACTAAAACTAGTTGACTGGCCCGTCGGCGCAATCGGTGCCTGTTGCGCCAGGGGTCGTGAGATCGAATCCCACACAGGACAAATATTCGTGTGATGAATAATTGTATTTGTTCTGTGTCTGGATGGTTAATAATTTACGTATGTATTTAAAAATATCTATGAATGTATCTCAGTCTCTGACACCCATAGTACAGGCTCGCGCCTAGTTTGGGGTCAGATGGCAGTGTGTGAGAATGTGATATTTATTTATTTATTATTATTATTATACAGATAATTTTCTAACTATAATAAGTAGGTATTTTAGTTACCAGTCAGTAGATGCTTACCATCACACGACTCGATATCTGACGAAGGAATATCGCCTCTCGACGTAGTAGGCTGGGGTAACACTTGGTTCGGATCGATGTAATTCGTTCTGTAGTCATCTCCTTGCATTTCCTCCTCCCGTTTCAGCCTAGCTTCTTTTTCCATGAAGTCCTTAACTTCTTCCACATCAGAATCAACTGTGACAAGAGTTGGAGGCAGGAGGTCTTCAGTGTGGCAGCTTAAGGAATGTAAGGCTCCTTTCTCTGAAGCGTAAATCTCCACTGGTGCGTGTTCTTCGTGATACTAAAGAAAAAGAAAATATATTCTATTAGTTTATGGATAGATTGGTGGATGGGTAACCGCTGGTGCCAAAATATCATGGACGCTACCGTGCTTCGAAGTGCACGTTAAGCCGTTCGTCCCGGTTCTTTTCAATGGTGGAAACAGTCGCCTTGTCTTCGAACTTCGGGTGGTATAAGAACATTCGACACTGGGTTGGCCACTAACCCCTCCATCAATCCGCATTGGAGCAGCGCGGTGGAGTATGCTCTAGACCTCCCGCAGCTGTGTCTGTGGGGGAGACCCGTGCCCAGCATTGAGACGCCTATGTAAGTAATAACAGAAATGAAAACATAATTTCACTAACCTATTAAGACAATGAAATTAACGTTACAAGTATGTGAAAATAGTCTGTTGAGTCTGCAGACTCCCTTTAACAAGACTAGTTCTTGCAAAATCTGTAAATATCAGATATATAATATCTAAACCATAGTGCTAACCAAAATATCTAATATTTTGGTTTGACATAATCTATTCGATGACCGCGAATCTCAGGCCGAATACGTCGATCGATATCCAGATAATGTGTCAGTAGGTGGGACTTAGAAACAATGCTTACCAATTTCAATTTCTGATTCGCCAAATGATCCAACACCTCAAATCTGCCAGACATGGCGTGCCAATGCAACGGCCTGCAAGCTACATACAGCTTCACTCTGTCTTGCGCGACAACCAGGATCAGAGTTCCTTTCGGATGAGATCCCAGTCCCCAGGAAACTGACTTGAGATGGCCTCCGCTTAAGCTTTCCAAAGACACTGTAGGAAAAGGAAACATAAATAATACCAACTGCTAACATATTCTAAATATGAACGTCTATCATCACCACAATAGATGCTGACGTCACATGTTTTCGAGAAAATTATGAAAAACTCTCAGGCATGCAAGTGTAAGGTGAATATACTTACAAATTAATGGATGAATATCGGCCCTTTTTAGGTTTTAGGTGTAATCGAAGGGTGTTTCTTTCAAATAATATGACCAACGAGACTAAATAATTACGAGTCATACCAATGACGTGCTGTAATGTGTTTAATTTAACATTATTCAAGAAGTGATTTTTGGGTGGTTGTTGTAACGTTGATTCATCCTTAAATTATCACTCTTCAGGTACAGACCAGTAATGATTGTGTGTATCTCGTGGAAATATTCATGAATAATTCATGAAATTGTGATACCAACTCACCCTTATTGCTCTTAGAGTTATAGTAGAGTGAAACAGCGTCATCATCCTCTCCTTTTGCATGGAGCAGTTCTTCTCTTCTCGAAACCTTCCCATGGGGCCCGCGAATTACTATAGCCATTTCGCTAGCGTCATCGCGAGCGGAATTCGCTGCGGCTATGACATCACTTGTTGCTTCTGCAAGTAAGATAAACATTAACCAATTGTAAGAAATATTGAAGAACATTAGAAGAACCTTTTTAAATATGTTTCGAGTTCGAATAGTCCTCTAATATGATTTGTAATTAGATTATCTGTATGCGTGAGTGTGGGCACAGGGTAAATGAAAAGGAAGCAAAATTGGACAGCAATAAAGATAACAAATAAATAATGAATCTGAATTTAAAACAAATTGTTTGCTCTTTGCAGAGTAAAGATTTTGCAAAATATTAATCCAAAAATGAATGTAAGCCTATACCCGTAATTTATTATTTTTATCTTCTATCTATCCAGATCCATATACTATAGTAAAACTGAAGAGGAACTTTCTTTGTATATTGAATACTTCATTATTACTACAAAATTTCAATTCAATAAGAACTGTATTGTTGGCCCATCGGTCTGTATATCAAAGAATCACGTAAAAACCCGTGGACGGATTTGGATTTAACTTGGAAAAGTTGTTACTGCTACTTCGGGCCAGGTTTTTGGATACTTTATTTTCCAAACATACTGAAGTGCCCTAGGTATACGGTATGAAAGTTTGTATGGACTTTTTGTTAAATCTCAACCGATTCATATCAAATTTGCAATAAACTTTCCATGCGTAAATGTCGAGCGAAGCTGCGGGCGTCCCCTAGTTATTTAAATAAATTGGGTCCCAATCTTTACTGGAGCATAAAATTGAGTTCAACTTGTTATTTGTCTATCACAATAAAAAGGTTATACTTTGAATAAAAATATAAGTCCTACCATACATAATTTCACTGTCCTGACATGAGGAATTGGGATAATTTTTTCAAACCCCAAACAGAACCAATGAAATATGAATAAGATCAAAGGATTCATTCAGGATTATCCTTATACGATATGAGTACCATTCTTTCGGGGCAAAATATCACAAATTGTCGGATACAATAACATGACCGATACAAAAACATTTGAACGTGTGAGAAGAAATTATAAGCAGGGTAGTGTCGTAAGGTCAAATGATAAGATCGTAGCGGAATAGAATCGGTGAATCGAGTCGATAAAGAGTGCTTCAACCCACTGAACTGTTGAGATAGTGCCGGATGATAATGCTGTTGCTAAATCGATTTTCGTGTCTTTTAAAGTTTCGACAGTTTTTAAATCAAGTCGTTTTTTAATGCGTAAACATTTACATTTAACACCGCCAACCCCAATGGAGAGGTGTGGTTGACATTTCTCTAGGTTATCAAATTGCAGCTTATCCTTTCTTAGTTAAGGTCTAATGAGGAGCCGACAGGCCTCTGTCGACTTGGTGGACGTGAGTGATAATTTAAAATGGGACACCCAATAGCAATTACTAAGGGAACTAAAAGGAGTAATTATTACTAACTGTTCCTATTGGGCTTGTTCCTATTTTCCTAGTTTACTAACTATACTAAACCCCACAGTGCACTTCTGAGTCTTGTTCAAAGTTTTATCACAGTTGCACCGAGCATTTCAAATTAGAAAAACCCAACAGTAATCTGAGGATTGAACCCTTGACTTCGCCGTTACGACCACTAGATCAACGATTTTTTAAATCTTACTTGCAGTCAACGTAAGAGAAAATACAAACAAGTCACTGCTCAAACTATACACGTAACGAAAACTCAGAATCTGCAGTTTACTCATTTTGTTGAGGGTATTCACGTCTGAAGCTAATTTTGGACTGCAGTGACACGGCATGGATCGACTCACCGTGTCTTAGTTCATGTTAGGGCAGACGTTTTGTGTGGTTTACTAAAGTATTCCTATTATGTTGCGTTGCTTATAAAAATCAAGTCTTAAAAAACTTGTTTTTTTTTTTTTTGACTTGAAAGAAAGACACGCTTTTATTAGCTTGGTGTGTGGAATCTTTAAACAAGATTTGCACACCATTCAAAACGTCGAATTAATTTGAAACTACACACTTATCATGGACCGATGACAATTCAAAGTTTGTTTGTAACACATTTACGGATTCATTACAAATTTGTGGAGCTAAAGTTAACACGTTAAGAAGAATCTATCATTATGCCTATAGCTTATATAGCGAGCGAAGCTGCGGGCGTCCACTAGTCTAATATACCTACACCAGAAAAACCATACAATTTAAAAGCCTTAAGAAATCTTAGTAATGAACAACAAAACAATCCTAAAGCTCTCAAGATCAATCAAATTAGTTAGCTATTTCAACTTTGAGCCGATAATGAATTGGAAACGTCACTTCATACCGTGTCCATTCACAACAAAACGATACACTACGTGTGGCGAAGTGGCCGGAATGACCAGAATAACCACGGATGTCGAATCCGAGGAAAACAAACTTGCGCAAATGTCGCTCCACTTATCCATTATTTCAAAATTACTAACAATCAAAGTCTATAAAGTTACCTACTATATAGTTAGTTCGTTTTGCCGGTCTCTCTCTCCCAAAGAAAGAAGGAAAGAAAGAAATATCTTTATTCGTTAGTATATAAGTTGCAATTTTATATACATACACTTTTAACACAGTTAAAACTAATAACATAATAGGTAACTTAGGTAGTATTAAAACGAAAAGCATCCTGCTCAGCATTATGCTGGAGGTTCAAGAAAAACCAGCGCTGATCTTCCACAGGATCCGTTGGAATGGCATCACGAAGGACATATATTTGTATCTACTTTTTTTACTTTAATCCTTTATAACAATTTAATAGTGCTAAGATTAGTCTTGAATCAATTTGTTTGGAAAAATATGGGTTCCATCTAGCGAACAAGACCTGTTACCTCGAGGTAACAAGTCATCCAGCGTTTATTCAACTTCACCTTATTCTTCATATGGGTAACGTTACAACGATAATACAGATCAAAGGCTAAATATGATGCTATACATACATTGTATACCTGCCAGACAATTTCTTTTTTACTACACTTAAAGTATGCAGTACTCTGGCGAGGAAGTATATTGAACGGGATACCGTAATAAAAACTTTAGGCATAAAGCGAGAACAGGGATACGCGAGCAGTGAAGCATCTGTGCTCTCATATTGAACTTGGCTCAAATTAAAATAACGCAAAAGTAAACAGTAAGATGAATAAATGTGGGGAAATCAGTACCTACCCTCTTATAACAAAAGTAAGTGGGTAGGTTCACCCTGCCTATTGTGGGAGGTAAAAAAGTAAACACAATTCTATACTATACTAAATTTAGCCGTGTGAAGTGCCATGGTCCTGAGATTACGGTCTCGTTTGAAATGTAAACGGTAAACGGCGGGCGTGGGAGATACCGGTGCGTGAGCGGTGCAAAAAGCACGCCTTGTACGGCCTTCCTGCAGGAGCGGCCCTAATGCCGCTACCGTACTGTTAACGGCTGAGGTAAACGCCGGGAAATTGCCGAGTGGACGAGCTATTAAAACGTCTTTGATGACTCTACAAATTGTCGATATTTTTACTTAGTGCCTTTTTGCCAGCGGCCAGAGCAACAAATGTTACGACTACGCTTTTTTTTCTATCTATCTATCTAATACTGTAGAGTGTACAAGAATGTACTAGTGAATGTTAAACGTTATGTTGCGTCCATAGCCCAATGGCTCGCGTCGATTCAATGTGATCGAAAGAGTTAACAACGGGCGCGGTCGGTTTGTGGATAGGTGACCGCTAGTGGCAAAATTTCATGGGCGCTACCGTGCTTCGGAGGGCACGTAAAGCCGTCGGTCTCGGTTGATTTCAATGATGGAAATAGTCGTTAAGCCTTGTCGAAGACAAGGACAAAGAGACAAGACACTTCGGGTGGCTTAAGAACATTCGACCCTGGGATGGCCACTAACCCCTTTACCAATCCGCAATGGAGCAGCATGGTGGAGTATGCTCTAGACCTCCCGCAGCTGTGTCTGTGGGGGAAACCCGTGCCCAGCAGTGGGACGTCTATGGGTCGCAGCGAAACGTCATTTAGAATGAATGTAAGAGCATTAAATACCGTACATACTTTGACAGAAACCAGCAGTCCTTGCAGCGAACTAAAAGAGCTCAAGAATTGATACTTCGTTCCGGGATCCCAGAAAATCGGTTTTTTAGTTCATTAATTTTGTTGGGGATTTCGCTCCCGCACCCCCCTTAACCTCTCTTTCATTCCGCTGTAGAGATACAATCACACTACATTTGTCCGTATACTGAATTGTAACTACTTTAAATGTAATTTTTTTTTTATTAAATTCAAATTGAGTCTACTCTGAGATAAGGTCTTTCAAATAACAAACCCATACACAAATACGGCTACAGCGCATTAAACACGAAGAACGTAACGATGCTAAGTACTCGTAGTAAGTAGGTGTACTCGTTACAACAGGCATGAGGAAAAGGAGTCTTATTAGGAACATTTCGATTCTTATTTTGAGTATGGAAATATCACACTACGCCTCGTTAGCCATAATAGGTAGCCATGTCGCTCGCCATGCTCGCAGCTAGCGTTGCCAGGCGTCCGGATAAAGCCGGACATAGATAGGCTTTTTGCGTGTCCGGCCAAAATAAACGGTGTCCGGCTTGTCCGGCTTTTGTTAGGCTTTTTATTTATTACTAGTGGACGTCCGCAGTTTCGCTCGCGTAGAATTAGGTCGATTAACGACGTTCGGGTTGCCCACTTGACTTCAAAAACGGCAAAGTATCATACTAACTTTGCGCCCCCTTTTTACCCCCGTAGAAGGTGAATTTTCAAAAATCCTTCCTTATTGCTCTCCTACGTTATAAAAGGAACCCCTGTGCATAATTTCAAGTTTCTAACCCT
>DWTT01001723.1:0-11136 GCA_018250895.1 Carterocephalus mandan | reverse complement strand
GATTTTTTAATCATAATTTTCTATCATCCAACTTTTAAACGAATAGCGTCACAATCAACTTAAACTTAAGAAATAAGGTCATTTATGTGTGTGTGGACTCACCTATTTTGAATATATCAAATATAGACATCAATCTTTAAAACTTGTTAGCAATGATATTCTTCTTTTTTCCTACTTCATATGCTTGTTGGTCAATAACGGTTACAAAATCAAAAAAAAAATTGATAAATATGATATAAATATTAAAAACACAATATAAAATCATGCATATATATGGTGTTTTATTATAACATAATAATATCTAAGATGAAGAATACATAATTACTGGAGTTAGGTGATTAAGTTTTGTTGAAAGTTGCGTAGTTTCTATGCAGTGAATTCTGTAAAAAACTGTTAATGAGAGATATCAATACTTAAAATATAAATCGATTAAAGAAACCGAAACATAGAGTTCATGAATCTTAACATCTGACACATCAGATAAATGGAGTTGATTCCATGTCGCTTTTAATCAGGGAGCAGCGAAATGTTTGTACAAAGTCGCCGTTACTGCAATCTTCAACATTCATTCAAGCTACAACTTTTTTTACCCTACACGGGGCTGATTTTCTTCGCGTGAATAATTAATTACATATAATTAATTTAAAAAATACTTGTCAAATATAACTCCATTTTGTTACCAATTAAAATAATCAATAAAATACAAACATTTTTGTTCCATAAGTAAAACGTTTCTATGTAAGTAAGGTGCAGTGTCGATAAATTTTATTTAAGGAAATTTTACATTTCTGTAACGATTCAATAAATTGAACTAATTTATTAGCATAATTTATAGGCGTTTGGACAATATCGCATGACTGGTCTGATTTTACCACGCTAATGTATTTTTCTAAAGAATAAAGAGTTGCTGCTATTAATCTGGTCTAGTAGGTGGGTTCAGTTAAGTAATTTATCACAAAACATTATGTAATCATTTATATTGGTTACTTTTTGTAAATATGTAAGTATATGTAATAATAACCTCAACATCTCAAATGTTATGAAATTTTATACAATTGATGAAATCATGCCATTTCCTTTGAAGCAGTATAACACAGCAGCACTTGGTCTATTACCAGCAGGTGTTACCAGCATTATTCACTGTACTTGATATTCATTGTCATTATAAAACATACCATAGTTCTTAGCAATATAATACGTGCTCATAAGTCATAATAGATACTTCATTTTAATGTTGGTAAGTACTATACAAAGTTTAAAAAGATAGTCTGATATTACCAGAACATAAGTATCTCTTTTAACCTCTACTACCTGCTTTAAGACTTAATTGTTATTTTTTTAAGAATGTTACATAAAATTCAGATTCAAATTCATTAATTTATCGTTGAACATTATCATTACATTATTTTACTCATCAAATCTGTTTTCTGTTTCTTTACTTCTGGACAAGGTACCTATTCCTGTTTTAATGATTCAGATCTATCATTCGATCCTTCTAAAAACAAAACAAAATGATAAATATGAAAAATACTCGTGGTTATATTTGATTCATATGCTTATGATGCAGCTTCAGGCTAACTACCTATAAAAATAGAACAGAATAAAACTTTTGTATATGTGTGTATGATGTGTGTATCTTATGATGATCGAACTTAAATATTAAAGCTTTAAATTAGTCGGGGTTTTCCAAATTTAAAAAAAAATATTTTATCTATCGCTACGTTAGCATGTTTCAAATTAAACTGATCATTGCTCTATTTCTTCCATTTTTTTATTTAACTAATATTTTTTTAGACAGTCAATACCGACAACATGCATTATGTAGATTTACTCATTAAACAAATATTCAATTGGTTTTTGCCCTGCTTATCATACTTACTTAGCAGTTAAGGCATTTCACCTCGGTTAAAGTCACAGACAGGTCAGTGGGAAAATTAGTAAGAGATCTAAATAATTTTGTACCTACATACAATTGCTTACATTGAACCTGGAAACAAAAACTAGATCTAAAACATAAGCACTCGTTTTTAAATGCATTTAAACAGGTAGTTCACCTTTAAAAATGTTTATTAACTAATGACATTTTGAAGTTAGCATTCTAGAAACAAGTGCTATTCACTAATAAATAATTGCATTTGGTACCGACACATTTGAGATAAGCGCGACGATGAATTATTAGTAATGCCGGCGTCTTTACAAACACGCAGACGAGACATGTTGCTTTCAGTCGTGTGTTCGGAGAAACTAACCTGCTGCGTGACCGTGGACCCCATTGTTGCGACGCGACGTAGATACTCAAATTGTGTGTACTACTACAGCTGAATTTGCAATGTGTCAGGTGCTGTAATTTTTTTATATTCTGATACAAAATATAGTAATATATATAAATAAATACAAATATTTAAAGCTTGCCACTACCTCTCCACTTAATTTGTGTATAGTTTTTAAACTCTACAAGCTAGATAAAATAACTATCATTGCAACTAGTATTAAATTTTTTATTGTTTGAAGAGGAAAACATAATTTGGTTATACTTTTTCCATAAAAAATAATTTAATTATATTTAACAAGCGACAGTCACAAGTTACAATTACACAGAATACACTTTAAATTGTTTGTAATTTATATACTGGTAAATGACAGCGCATATTAATAATGTTCTCGTAGCGCTACTGGGTATAGGTGCAGCTTTGACTGGTATTTTTTATGATATTTATACATATACCTTAGTTAAAATAGTTCTCCTAACGAGTTATTACTCCAGACAATGTTACTTCCTGATCCAACTAGCATAGATATCGATCCATACTAATTCAAATAAAAGAAAATAGCTTGACGCCTTTAATTGCATTAAAATAAGTACATACCTAATTCAATTTTTTATCGTTATTTAAGTCTTGTATCGTAAGATATTCAATTTCTTAAAAGTGAAGTAGGTCAATCAGATATAAAGGGGCTATTGAAAAACGAAACCAATAGCAATAATCACAGCACGCAAGAAGGCCTCGCCGGCTTGCGACAGCACCTTCGGTCACCATATTGTATGCACTGATACCGTAAGAATGCGAAGAAATGATCAATAAATTTGAGCCGTCAATAAAGATATCGATCAAAATTACAGGGTTCCGTTGATTTAACAAATATGAGCAGATCGCCAGCGTGTAGCGCGCAGGGTGGCCGGGTCTCTTCTGTGAAATTGTAATGGTGGGCCTTAACACTAATTTACCTCTTCCATGAAAGCTGAACCAATTTCATTAATCACTATTTCATTGATATGTACGAATCCCGTAATTGAAGACAGGAAATTCTTTATTTGTAAACATTGCAGCACTATTTTATACGTGACGTATGCACTAAGAGCCTCAAAATCACTATCACGATCAATGACATTGTTTCGAAATCGAGTGTTGATGAAAAAAAATGGCATACTCAGAAATAATGCAACGTTGCGTAGTAACTTATATTCGCACAAGAAATATTTCGAGCTTTTTTACAGGTATCGTTCATTGAACGTTGGAACATGAAATATGTACCTATATGAAGTAGGTGCGATTGTCTGAAATGCTGAGTAACTTATTGAGCAAGGGCTCGGTGACCTAAGAAGTTATTCGAAATTAAAATTGGCAAGATGCATTTATACCCAATTGTGTAATGAGAATTTAATAGAGGTAATTAACTACTTCAGATTACTTCGGTGTTAACTATTTTTATGTAAAAAGGGTATGAATATCAGTCAACATAAAAATTAAAAAACAAACAAAGGTCACGCGCATTCATCAAAATATCTAGTAGCATCGGAATAGCGCTTTATTTTGAAAGGGCGTTCATAGATGTTATCTTCCCGAGCGCATCTGCTCTTCTCCTGACAGATAAGCAGGAGCCGCTAGCCCTGGCGCGACCCCGTGGCCGTGCTTTACTCCCGATAAAAAGTTGACACGAGTCTCATTAACGCCTTGCGCAACCTCGAAAGCGGCCCTTGGGGCACTCGTTGCCAGAGACAAGCAACGCAAATTACTTTGGCACCGTTTGACGGCGGGAAATTTCATTACCACGAGCACATATCATTATTATCTTACCGGCAATCTACATATTTTACTTGGTAATAAATGCGCGGGTAGTTTCACTTTCGCACACTGGTTTTCGAAAATGACCCGACTTTATAAATTTGTGGCCGAGCAGCTCTCGCGAAGGGCGCGTTACAGTTTTAAGTGAATTTCTTTTTGACCTCTTGCTCCAAGGTGTTGTCCGTAATTACATGAACGCACATGACATGTAATTTTGCGCAAATAACTGAAATTGACATTTACACAGATGATGTATGTATATAATCTACCTATAGAGAGCTATGGTAAATATGGAGTTGCAATAAATTCTAGATGTAATTCGTACACTTTTTGATACGAATTTGTGTAAGCAGTGGGAATAAGGTACAAACTTGAGAGCCCGTAAGCACCATATAATTACTGTAATATTTTTGTTTCAATGAAACTATTTAATATCTAAACTTAAGTTTACATAATATTGAGAGATTATTTAGAGATCTTTAATAGAAAATTAACTGCAAGTGAATTAAATTGCTACCACATACGTATCGTACAAAATACCAAACAAAAAGATCATGAGAAGATAAAATAGGTACCCAAACCTAGTAAAACTTATGAGTAGCTTTTTTGGAGAGTGGTAGTATAAAATTAGCGTAGATTAAATTATGCTGTTATTAAGCTCTTCCAATTCACATTTCGAGGGCATGGTAGAGAATATGTCACATTAACTACTTACCACATCCTTTCTTTGTCCCACTGTTGGGCATGGGTCTCCTCTGAGAATGGGAGGGCTTAGGCCTCCGTCCTTCGAGAAATTTTGAAGAACTCTCAGGCATGCAGGTTTTCTCACGATATGTCCTTCACAGCAAGTGACATTTAATTTCTTAAATAGCACATTACTTAGAAAAGTTATTGGTGCGTGCCGCTTGGGTTTGAATTAACACATTATCAACCAAAGTGTCCAAAGCACAAAAGTGCCCATAAATTTCCAGAATATATAAATTATCGAATTTATCAGATACGATCGACGCGAACTATAATAGTGCTATAGATAGCACTTCATAGTGCGACTTCCTTCAACTATGCACATTTTAAAGTATGCATTGTCCTGTACAATATTTTGTATTTTCGAATTTCCCATTATTTAACCTAAAACGAATGAGTTTGAATTTCCATGAGGCAGGCATGACGCTCGTTATCGACCACCGGGACCCGACGACGTAATGACAGAGTCCCGCCCAGTAATCAAGCCCCGATTTACTCCACATCACACCTCGAAATCATTTTGCAAATTTCCTTTTTTCACCCGCTATCAAAGTCGTCACACGTTCTGTACTATATAATAATAATATACTATAATAAGCGTATTATTACGCGCATTGAAGCCCTATAATTACTAAGGCTTGAACTGAATCTGTAAAAATGAATAAATCTTTAAAATAAGGCAAGTTAAAAGTTAGGTGGTGTACGATAACATTATACTCCACGTTAAAGATGCTGTTTTATTAAGATGGAATTGTTTTTAAATCATTTAATGTCTTGAATATTGCTTTAACATATTATAAATCTCCACCAATCCGCATTGGAGCAGCGTGGTGGAGTATGCTCTAGACCTCCCGCAGCTGCGTCTGTGGGGGAGTACCGTGCCCAGCAGTGGGACGTCTATGGGTCGCAGCGATATTATAAATATCTTGCTCGAAGAAAATCTTCACATGTTCCAGAAATTTCTATTTAAGTCTAAGAATTCTAAATAATTATTCACAATTCATTTGAATTATTTCTTGTAGGCACCAACCACAGAAGTAAGCTTTTAATTGACAAACACTTATTGAATCCCCATATAATGTAACAAAAAAGCGGATCCAGATTGAATTGCTCATTGTATTCGCAAATTCATGGTTCCCTGTGCACCTTAATCTTCGGGTACTTGTCGCAGCGAAAACGCATAGCGAGAAGTCATAATAAAACAGGAGTTAAGATTTTTGAGCCGTTGTTTGTACTTTTACAAAAAATATGCAAACATAATTGACTGTCCCATTGGCGCACTGTCTTCTGTCTCAAAACAAACATATTTTTTTTGTTGTTTTGTTACGTACCTAAAGGATAGGTATAGAAAAAAAACTGAACACAATTATCATACTAACTGAATAATATATAGGGATTTTAATTTCAACAAAATCTAGTTTTGTGAAATAAATATGAAAATAAATTAATTGTTCAATTCATTACCGAGTTCGTTGTTGAGTAATCAGCAGGAGACAATTGCTCAACAAATGTGACAGCTGGGATATATTGTACTACACATTTAATTTTGATACCATTTAGGGTCACTACGAAGATTTGTTAATATTGCTTCTCGATGGATTCCAGGTTTCGAGACCTGCCTGAACTATGGCCCTGTTTCCTAAATAATTTATAGTTTACACATAAACAGTAGTGCGAATTGTTAAGGCAGAATTCACGCTGCAAAGCCTGCTTCTATATAAGGCATATCTAGTTTTCCTGCAAAATTATTGTCATTTGACTTTCCAACCCCAATTAACTGTGAGCAAGCTCATTGTGCGTTGTCAACGTTACTCTCCCACTTATCAGAGAAAGCTTCTTACTTAATATGGTGATCTTGGCTTTGCATTATAAACATAGGCTATTAAGGAAATACGTCAACATATCTAATAAATACATTTCATTTTATATGTATTCGAACAAACTTAACCAGAGAGAGAACATCATCAATTTGATTTGGGCGAAAATCTCGTTCAAAGATTCCATTACATAAATACATACCTATATGCATACATACTTAAATACATACATACATCCATAAGAAGCTAATAAAAGCGTGTTATAAAACCTAACAACCTAAGCTAATTTTGTTACCAACTAACTTGAAATTCCCGGTATCAGCTCAGTCTGAATATTATTAGTATAGATTTTTGTGTTTAATAATGTTAGTATAGATTTGATACTGATTTCAAGAACATCGATTGTGTTAAACCAAATTTGTCAATTACCTTTACGATTCAATTAAAAAAATCGCGTATCCTCGTTCCGAAATATCAGATTGGCCGCGCAGCTGTCATCGCAGCCTTGCCGCGTGAACAGTTTCGAGTTGCTGTCAGCAATTATTACACATCGCCGAAAAATTGAAGCACAGATACGATAAACCCAAGAAAAATGTGATAAAAATACCGGCAGAGTGAACTGCTCGAGTGGAATGCGACGTCAACGCCGAGGTTAATACCGTGTCGCTGAGGGCGCAGTAAGGTAACACGCAGAAGTTTAAATGTGTACAATACGATTCCACGCTCACATGCGTCACGAAATAAGAACGTATGGTAGGGTTAAACTGTGCCATACGCGACCATTTTAGGTACATTAAGGTACTGCCTGATTTTTACTATGCCACAAGAGAAATGACAGCACAGTAGGTACATTATGTGAACCAGTATTGAAAATCGATTAAGATTTTTTTTTTGTTCTCACGATCGCGTGACAAGCTTTAATTACTAGGAGGTGTCGATTCGAAAATCGGTGCACAGAAACCACTTAACATTTTACAAATCATACTTATTACACCAGTTCACTAAGTACGGGGTACGAACGAACTCTTATGCTGCATGAATTTTTACTGAGGTAATATTTTTACTATTTGATTAAGATTGCAATCATTTAGCGAATGATTAGATAACTGCATTCAATATGAACTACTACAAAGTAAACTTTATGTTAAGGCTGAGTCAGATTAACGGCTCGATTAATTTCTTGTTTAATACATTATTCATGCATAAGTTATAGTCGTAGAATGAAAAATTCTTTTAATAAACCTCAGATTGACACATGGATAAAACCGTTGATCGTGTTATCTGGTTAAATGTGTGGTAAGTTAAAGTTTCTTAGTTGTAAGTACATATATTGCACCTCAATCACAATTTGATTAAATTACGAGTACCTACCTAGTTTGTTTAGACCATAGATTTATTACTCGTATTATATATCTATTGTTTAGACACATGAAGTTTGATGACAACGCCGTTTTGTCCTCTTGAGTGGTTACCGACAACGTATTTGTTGTTATGATCAATTGAAAAATGCTTTGTAAATATTTTTTAAATAGATCAAATACTTAATGTATTTATATAACAGAGGCATAAATATTATTTATATTTTATAAAAAAGTATTAGCGAGCATTGGACGTATGATGAATTTATCCGCGTTAAAAACTTTCTGATTCATCATCATCATCAGACATCATTAGGTAAACTTTAAACCATAGAACAGATAAAAGAGGTTTAAACTACCAACAATGTATAATGATGATTTAAATACATCGTTAATATCACACAAACTGAATCATCACACGAAAGGTTCCATACCATTATCTATAAAAACGGAAAAAATATCTTGTCTGTTGTAAGGGTGCCCCCTTAAATTTTAATTTTTTCTGGTTTTTAATATGATTTGTTGTTATAGCGGCAACAGAAAACTATCACGGTTCGATACCGCGGAGCCTTAGTAATAGGGGTCCCATTTTACCCTTTATGTACGGAACCTTAATATTACCAGGAACGGGACGGTAGGTACCCTTATATTAATAGGAAGAAACAAGGATATTTATCTTAAAATTCATAACTTCCATCAACACAAACAAATTTCCATCTCATTACCCAGTCGTACTCGTACTTACAGTCTTAGTGCTCCCCTACGTTATAAAAGGAACCCCTGTGCAAATTTTTCAAGTTTCTAGCCCTTATAGTTTAGGTCCAGCGTTGATATGTCAGTCAGTCAGTCAGTCAGTCAGTCAGCTTCTCCTTTTATACATAAAGATATACAAGACTAGATACGATTATTAAATTCACTAAATGGTTAAAATATTCTGATAATAATATCGTTCAGTAAATAGTATTGGAACAAAGCAGAGCCCAATCGGCAGGAGGAAATCGCGCTGCTTCAGATACGGTGCAACTATCTCACGCCCCGCTGCCACGTTCCTCACCTCGCGACGCCATGCGCCCGCGCCGCCGCGCCAGATTCTTTATCATCCGCAATCGCCACGTCTTCACAAAATATAACCTGCCTATGTACATAAATCGTTGAAAAGTTATATTAAAAGTCATCTGTTTTCCAAATAAAGACAAATTTAAAGAAAATAAAGTATTAGTTATTAGTAACAAAGATACCCATCCATCCATCCATCATATCCTTTCATAGTCTGGAGATAGGCCTCCCTCAATACTACTCCATGTCCTGAGTCTTTTGAATCCAACGGTTACCCGCTGACTTCTTCATGTCATCAGTCCACCTAGTTGGAACTGTGCTCCTTTTCCCGAGTCGTCGTCTCCACTCAAAGACCTTTCTTACCCATCGGTGGTTGATCCTGATAACGACCTTGATAGTAACAAGTACAAAAAGGAATCTTTAATTCCTAAGTTATACATATAAATAATTTTACGTATGCACTCTGCATATTAATTCTTTTTAAATACATATTTAATTCAGCACCTACACTACATGACTAATACGCTTCCACTCAGTTCAGATGTAGCATGACGGGTCAACACGTTTAAGTGTAGCCTGCTTAGTAAAGTAATTCGGAAACGCTCACTGCTTGGTCAATGGTTAAAATGTTTCCTTCGCCGTTATAGCAGCTGACGTTTAAATTTTTTTTAAATTGCACATAACTTAAAAAATTCATAGGTGCGTACCGCTTGGATTTGAAACAGGACCGCTCCATTGAGAGTCGAGTTCGATTGCTACTGGGCTGTGAATAAAAGTAATTAAGTATGGTAAATTTTCGGCAACTTGGCGACCACTAGTACAAACCATTACGTAACGTTGTATTCTTAAGTATAAAGATGGCAATAAGTTCCCTAGCAAATAAGGAAACTAGTCTGAATGATTATAAACACTTCCTTTATTAAGATTAAAGTCTCCAAAAAAAAATTTTCCAAACGCATGTTTTTAATTTCAAACTTGTCTACCAAAATTGCAAAGTAAATTAAATAAAACCTGAATTGCATCGTAAAATTGTCTAATTATTAATTATTTATGTCTCGTTAAATGGCATTGGTACGGTGATGTAGAGTACTACATTTTTGTCGTATTTATTACAATCAGGCACAATTGCATAATTGATTATCAACATTTTAGGTAATGGTCACACGAATGGTTGACATATAATAATAAAAACTTGCAGATTATTTCTGAGGCAATGAACTAATGGGATTAAACTTTAAAATCAATAAGGAGTTAACAAATTCACAATATATACCAACCTAGTGCTTATGTTGAACTTAGCCTCTGGGAATCTGGCATTTAATTTACAGCAATATCTAGCCTGATCAGTCAAGCACTAACATCTAGATCTATAAGCCGTTCTATTGGTCTTATCCTAATGCAGTTTTTATGCGTCTGGTGGTAGAGTCGCCCCGTCTGACCAGCTAAAACTGCACAGACATAATACTTTCACCGCTAATTGTTTATAATGGTAACGTTATTTAGTTCGATAGCATAATGTCAACGTGTCTGCCCACATTTCGTCCAGACTGTTATTCATTTACATATTCAGCTATGCTTTTATCGTACTGCACGAAGGTAGGGTAGTGTGACTCCATTTAGCTGTCATGTCGTGTTGATTATCTCACATTTAAGATTCATGAGACAAACATTTTAAATCTTCTTATAAATACGAATATGTTTTAACATGAGTAATTATATCTTATCTCTATTTTGAGAGTGCTGAACAGAGTATGTCAATATACGTCAAATATTAATCTGAAGTAGCTAACCTAGCTATTTTATATACGTTTTCAGATTCATTCATAATACATATATCTACATATTGAAATAACAAGCTTTGTAGTTGTAACTTGGGATACTTACATTAATAAAGATCATTATATAAAAAATTCGGACAGTTATTAAAGTTTCCTTTTGTAAGTCTTTGTCCATTTCACGGAAATTGTGCAATATTTCGGGAAAAAATGTAGCCTATGTCACCTCAATTAGGTTTCATATAAAACCTATTTGGTTCCCTATGTTCCATAAAAACAGTCATAAAAAACATTCTAGCATATTGTATATAGGTAACATTCT
>DWTT01001722.1:0-11141 GCA_018250895.1 Carterocephalus mandan | reverse complement strand
GCTCCACCCGCAGCCCTCGTCTCCGCGATGCTAATTTCATCTTGGCAGGGAATGTCTGCACGCCGCCGCGCCGCCGCGCCGCCGCCGCCGCCGCGCGGACAATCGCTCGTTATGCTGATTGTTCATTAACTGCGATACTAGACGCACTCGCTTCGCCTGGCCCACATGATACTTATCACTGTGACCGAAGATACGACGATCTGTGCAACGTCTCTTAGATTAAATCGCGCCTCGGTATAAGTTATGGATACATCGATGACCAAATATTCCACGACAGATACGTAGTAAGATAAAATTATCGCAGAACAAGTACTCGATACTCTACTCTACTACAGTAGGAATGTGAGCATCCGACAATGTCGATTGCTATGTTGAACTGTCAAAGCGAGGGCGATGCTATGCTACTAGGTAGGTACTACGCGGGAACACAACATGGCATACAACAACAGGCGAGCAGTACCTACCAAGCTAACAAGACACGAATGATTGTGATTCTAGTGACACAATTTAGGTTATGTGGGAATGACGTATCGGGGTGGTTCCCGAGCGGAGCGGGCCCGGGCGCTGGCGCGGCGCGGTAACTCACCACGAACACGATCGATCGGTCATTTATAAGTGTCACTAGCGCCGTCGACACCGCGCGCGGCGGTCACCGGGACACCGGGACACCGGGTCGCCGCGGCCGGGCCGGCGAGCGACCTAAGCGTATTTCTGCGCGCCGCCCGCCTTCACTCACCTTCGGGGTGCAGCCTCTGCGGGTCGAACCAAGCATCTGCAATAGAAGGCGGCGCGTTAGCGGGTTAGTCGCGAAGGCCGGAGACAAGCGGGCGAAGCGAAGCCGGGGCCGGGACTTACGCGGGTCGAGAACGCTGCAGAGGGAGGGCCCGGAGTCCGCCATGGCTACGTATTTTACGTAATATGAGCGAGGAAGCGGCGGAATGAGCGCGCGCCGCGCCCGACTATCGCGTCGATACTGGCGGGCGGGGGCGGGCGCACGCAGCGCCGCTCCCCCTCCCCCCCGCTCCACCCTCCCCCGCGCCGCGCATGCGCCGCGCGCCCGCGTTCCTGCCCGCTGCATCGCCGTCCACCACGCCACCATGGCCCCGGCCGGCGACTACCGCACCCGCACCCTCAAGCTCGATGGTGTGATAGTTAGACACAGATAGAAACAGGACAGAGATATTAGGTATAGTAGAGCATTAACGGGAAAATTGGGAAAGATGCGATTGATTAGTATAGTAGGTAAGCACATAAACCAGCAAACACCGTGATTAATGTATATAAAGTATGAGATACCAAGCAGGCAACGGTCGGCGGCGACGGCGGCCGTGGGCCGGGCGCTTGCTGTTGGCGGGAGGTCCGGCGCGGGCGCCCTGCGTCAAGCGAGCAGGGGGTATAATCACATATCAATCACAACTCTGTTCGCGGCCACGGGCCACGGGCAAGTAACGACGCATTAACTGGAAACAATAAAGTCCCTCAGAGACGACCGGACCGCTCCCCGCGCTCTCCGCGATGCGCTGCTACCACACGTTCTCAATAGCTTTACGAACCGTTTATTTTCAAGAACCCTTTTAGTATTAAAAACAGGAACAGCGTTATTAATTGAAATATCGACTTTGAAACGACTTCAGTACGTATAGGTACTCCTTCCTTCCTCAGCTTACGCGACGAATTACGACTATCTGTTAAAGTTATGACAACCTCGATAGGAGTAGTTAAGGTCGTCCTTCAATCGGGCCACCCGGGCGGGTGCGGCGCGACGGCGGGTGGGGGGACGGGGGGTGGCCTCCACGGCCCCCTCATACTGAAGACCGTAGCTCACGAACCTACTTTCAGCCAAATCTTCAGTCCGAAGAAGACGGCGTCATAACAATCAGGTATTAATGAACTTAGTTGTTGTTTATGACACAGTTTCGTTATGCAGGCTGCGGATTCAAGAAGAGTGAAACAAGTAGACGGAATGATAATGATGATGATGATGATGACATTGATGACGTACCTATCAGAAATAAAAAGCATAAAATAAAACAGTGAACAAGTGACGCGTTGATAAGAATACCTACATATTTTGATGGTTATTTGAGTACATATTTCAAATTGTAATCAAAAACATACATTGTTTAACAATTTCTATGCTTTATGTATGTGTTAGAGTTAATAAATAAATTATTTTTATTGTATCTAAGTTAAGTTAAGTTGTTGTTTGTTGTTTGTAAATGTAAGTTGAGTTTAATCAAATGACGTAGGTACAAACATCTTAAATATTTTATATATTATATAGTGCAATTATAACAGTCTAGTCTGAACCTAGAACATCCTTGGTGAAGATTAAAGAAACATAATTTATATAAGTAGGTACCTACTACAACTTTTTGTATGTAGATACAAAAGTAATGCAATGTCAATACAAGAAATGTTGCGGCTCTGCGTGTGTGCGCGAGTGCCGCGCGATGGATCGGAAGGTAATTATAAACGTGCACTCATAGTCCTAGAACCTGACCCAACGGCAGGTTAACAGCAACCAAGTATCCGAAACCCGCGAGGCTGGCCGCGCTCCGCTCGCCGCGGGTGACTCACCCGGCCGAGCTGGCCACGTGACCATGACGGCACTCGCCTAGTTCAAGGCCAGCGACGGCTGACGGCGGCCAGCGGCTCGACCGTCCATCCCCAACCATCCATCCTCGATCATGCATCTCGGTTTCGAGCTCATTGGGACGGGAACTCGGCCGATGGAAATACTTAAATGACGTAGGCCACTGAAGCTGGCTGAAACCACTGTTCCGGTAACTTTCTAAAGACACGGCCTGCACATTGTACTTTTGGAGTATTAGCTTTAACTACAAAAACATTATCCTCGGACGCAGTGCATCAATATGAAGTGTGCGTCCCTGAACTGAAGAATTGGTAAATTTAGTTACAAATTTCTTCAATACATTGTATCAAAATAAAATCTATTCAGTTTCATGCTGAATTACGGAGTACCTAGTTAGTTCCTCTAATGTTTGCAAATTCGGTATAGAATGAGATGTGAGAATGGGAGACAGATGAGAATACAAAACACCATATTATAAAACCATTGAATTACTATGTGTAACTCTATGTACAAGAAACCCTCATCCGGCACAAGCGCAACTTTTACTTACTGTAGTGTTATTATGGAAAGTGTACTTATCTGAACGGCGACCTGTCGCCTGTGGTCACAATATTTAGTCAGTGCACGATGATCAACAAATGAATCATCAATAAAATGTAATTAATCGGATAAAATGAAGTTATTCAACCATCGTACCAGTCCTGTCCTTATGTTGCCTGCTCTACAAACAAGGAACTTGTCGTTGAATAAGTTCCGTCAACAGTCACGCCTGCGTCTTACTATTGCGATGCTATTCTATAATCAATTTCGTCGATAATATTACGATTCGATTGAGATACTCTTTTATAAATACTTAACGTTATTTTTTTAAGCAGCTGCCTATGTGAGGAAAGTGAGGCAAAATTACTTATCTATGCTCCAAAATAAAGTTGATGTGGATGCCCCGGACATAGTGCTGTCTCACTTGACTTATTGATATGCTGAACAAATTATTTTCTATTTAATTGCACAAACCATACAACATAATCGATGCCCCTTGCTGCACGAGGGTGGAAAAACCAGGACCCCCTTGGCAATGTTCGATAAAATCTAGTAGGTGCCTTACTGTCATCGGGTGACTCACTCCATACAGCACCTGCGCACATGCGCTGTACGAGTATTATACCTCAACTTGTACTATTAAGTATTCTGTGCCTCAACTTCAAGCTACAGAGGATACAATCTTTAAATAATATGATAAGAAAAACATACATCATGAGCATACTATCAAAACAATGTAGCAGGATCATTTCGATATTCAAATGATCGAGAATTTAAATAAACTTAGAACATAGAGTGAGCTCAACAGAGCAGAAAGCATTGAAAGCACTTGATATAACCGTACGGATAGCGATAAAAAAACGTACAATAGAAAACAATCTACTGACAAACTGACTCACCCACCGCCGTGAGGTTATGCACGATAATAAATTGATAGTAAACCGCGGCGGCAACCTTTCTTCCTCTACAGCGCGAGCTGTCCCTACCTACTGCTAGTTACTACCTACGTACGTGTTCCAATATGCGAAAAAGACAGCTATTATTTTAACAATTTCGAACAACTATAAAAACAATCATGTTTAAAATCTGAATATGGAATGTTTTTAATCAGATCATCAACGTCATTTAGAGGTGACAGGGAAACACCAATCTTTGAGTTATAAATAACTCCAGAGATTTTATAATTATACGCGTTAACTTTAGCTCCACAAATTTGTAATGAATCCGTAAATGTTTTAATCCCTATGTTGATTTTACACCTGATTTAAATATTTTTACAAACTTTGAATGCCATATTTATTCATATCTGATCAACAGCCCAAAATATTTTTATGCTTCTAGTTCTGAAAACTTTCATACAACCTGTCATCCCCCTTTTCAACACTTGTCCAATTAAAATGTAGCTTATGTCCTTTCTCAGGCTCTAGCTAGACTATCTGTGTACCAAAGTTCATTTAAATCGGTTCAGTTGTTTTGGCGTGTAAGCGAGACAGGTAGACAGAGTTACTTTCGCGTTTATAATATTAATATGGAAGTATGGATAATTAAATCTATCGTCGCTACAAGTGCGAACAATGCATCTGTCGTGTCGGGGTGTGCATCTGTGACGGACGTCACGGCAACGCGCCGCTAAAAATACCGCTATGATCGACGGCCGCCGTGACGTCACCACCCACCTGCAACACCTGCACCACCGCGCCCTCTACACTATGCGCACCCTTTGAAGCCAACCTCAACATTCGAGTTGCAATATTGTGATACTGAACGGTTTGATATTCTGAGTTGACATAATATTATCTGCACAATATGTTATAGAATAGCATCATCAGGTAGGTACATACCGTCACGGTAGTAATGCGCAAGCGATCCCGTGACGTCTCCCTTCAACGCTGAGGGTGCCGCTGGGTTTTAGTGGGTATTCCGTAATCGGCGAGTCCCACATACCCGCCCGACCTTACGGCCGGGTGGGATGCGTAAACTGCATTTCCCAGCGATAAAAAAAAAGTAGGTACATACCAATAAGATGGTAAATGCCACTTTATCCCTTGTACAAGGTACGTATGTAACATACATACGTACGCGCCTAAGTTTGCAAACCATCCAGTTTTATCTGCTACTGGAATGTTCTACATTGGTTATCTCGCATTGGAATAATTTTGCTACGTACTCGTACCTATAATAGTATTGAATCGCAATCATGAAGTCCTGATAATACCGAGACTCGTCCAGTATCTACTTCATTAAATTTAATTAATCTGGCATAAAATGTACTAGCAGTGGAAAATATTCGGTAAAATTTGCAACTTTTGAAATCCTTAGTTCCATCTAAACGCTCGTTATTTTTGTTATACCTACAATTATTACATGAGGTTTCAAAATGGCCAAGATATCAAGTAAAATACCGCAACATTATATTGGTACTGCAAAATTTTGGTGTAACCACGAGTGAAATAGACAGCATGTCTGGCTCGTGTACTCGTATAGTCGTATCGTGTAGTATCGATCGGTCGGCCGCGCCCCGCGCCAGCAGTGTCGGCACAGTCGGCACACTTTATTACTCAACGTCTGGCTCGCTCCGGAAAATCCAGAATCGAGGAGTCCGCATCGCTACGGAGTTAATAATGCAAGCGCACGCCAGCCGGGCTTGAAAGGAAGGACATCGTTAAAATGTAGACGCTATGCCGATGGCAAGTTTCTTTACAGGCTGGTCTCAAATTACTTACGATCCAAGTCTAGAGAACCTTCAAAGCCTTATAGAAATTTAAGCAACGCACCTGTGATACCCCCGGGGTCGCACGTGTCCATAGACGACGGTGACCACTTACCATAAGATGGCCCGTCTGTGCATTATTGATCGAAGCCAGTCTATATTATAAAAAAAAATAAAGAAGGAAAATATACCCAGTATGATTCGATTATGGTAAACGCTTCTCCCTGAGCGTAATTGTTTTAGTAGTATAATCTGATGAATTTATTTTATCAAATCGCCTTAAAATATTTTGAATAGGTACATTTTTCTGCAGTTTATGAATATACAGAAAAAAGTGTCAGAATTAAGGGCAAAGAAATGAGGTGACCCGTAAGCGAGCATACGAAACAAAGGATCGGTTGTACGTATTTGTGGGAGTGGGGAAGTGGGTCGCGGGTGGAGCGCGGCGCGGCGCGGCGGCTGCTGACGAAGCGACTTCTCGCGATCTTGACATCGTTTTAGAGAATCTCTTCTAGAAAAGCCTACTTCATTAAATATCAGATAGAATCTAAGTCAACAATGGAATTTTAAACCATGAAAATTAAGAACAGACCAGATTTTATGATAAACTTTGGAATTATAAATGACAAATGAATCAGAACTTCGAAGGCGATCAGACTCAATCAATTCATATCACTAATATTTACTGCTTTTCGAAGTATTCTGCATTACATTTTAAACAATTTATCATTCGGTCAAACGATTTTTGAACACATTAGGACCATTGGTCTAAGGGCATGTTTTTCACGTACTGGTTGAAAGCTATCACGGCCTCTTCCAGACCCGTAAATGTAAGACATTTACTCTCACCAAAGATTTATTTTTTGGGAAAATAAAGAAATGGCATTGTGCCAGGTCTGGACTATATGCGGGATGGGTCACTATCTCTAACTGTTCAGAAGCAGAAAATGACTGTCCCAAACCAATGGTGGTGTAAGCAGCATTAACTATCTTTTGTTCCGTCTTATGTTTAAAAAATATAACATTCTAAATTCAAATATTTATGAGCCGCCGGAACGCAGAACATTCAGTGCCCTATGTGTTTATAGGTACTAAAAGTAGGGTGTATTAGAGATGTTTAGTGCACCGGCTTTGATGGACATGTTGCGTTTACAGACCATCGGCCGAGCAGCATTGGCGAATAAAAATACAACAGCATCAAGTGTACAGATGACACATTCATAAAGCATTCCACAAACCAAAGTCTCGAGGTATATTTAGATGATTCGAAATAAACTTATACATAATTTTATTTTGTTTGCATTAGTTGGAAACTTGCGAGAAATTCAGCGAGGTACACTGACTAAGAACCAATGTTAGCGATTAGTGTAAAACACGAGTTCATGAAAGTATAACAGGAGCGTGACTTCATAGCAACCGTCATCATGAACGCTATCACGCTATAAAAATTTTCCTCTCCGAAATCCACAAACATCACAGTGACAAGCAAGCACGCTCGCTGCACCTTCCGGCACGATGTTTATTACACTATGAAGTGAAATTCCTGATATTTTAAACTCACTCGTGACCGCTTCTTCTTCAGAACCCATGACGGCTTTTAACAATCCAATAACGAAATCACAGTTGCCAGTATTTGAAATGTTTATCCACTACGAGTTGGAACTGCACGATAAGCCGACGGAATTAAATCGGAGTGACCGACGTGAACCCGCCACTGTGTGTTGCTCACTTGTGAGCGCAGCACTCGAGGACCGGTGCTAAATTTAGCAGATGCCATCGCACCGCCCGCGTCACGCCGCACGCCGCCGGACACGCTGAAGCCATACCCAAACCTACTACATATTTTCCAAACGTGTTTCAAAAGAGCCCATGCTACAATGCTTCAGCAGCTTTGAGGACTAGGATAGGATGTAAAATATTGGAAATTCCACTACTAAACAGTTTCAAAAACAAGTTCGTCATGGTCCCTGTGGCAGAGAGAGAGAGAGACGGGGAGCGATAGTGGATCCATTAGTTGCTGATAAGATAACAAAATGCATACTAATGTCCTTCACTGTAAAACGGTCTCGTTATCGCTAGCTGACACATACATTGTGGGAGAGATGCTAGTATGATATTGAAAACAGGACCTTTCTTTTTATCTTTTATCAGCAATTGCGCCTTTACCCTCCGGTGTATGCGGATCAACAATGAGCTTACTTCCAGCGAAGCAGACTGAATTTAAATATAGGTGACTCATAATCGGTACATTCGCGAGAATCGATTTTTGCGTCGCGCCAATGAATACAATTTGAGCAAGCAGGTCTAATTTATGCTCATTACATTTGCATATTCTGAGCCGCTTGTAAACACTGCTGTACTGCGATCGCGCTACGTCGACAAGGCAGCAACTAATGGCATTATAACTGCCCCGAAATCTTCGAGCCAGCTATTTCGTTCAACGATGCGTTTAAAATAAAGCACCTTTTACTTTGAGCTACTTTTTGGCATTAGTTCCTGTTAGAATGCACGCGGGCGGCCGTCCCATCCTTCCGCGGCTCGCGGCGCGCCTCGCGCTCGTCCAGAGGTGCCGTTAGCCCGTCTCCCGCAGCGGTCAACGCTCTTGCCGCTCCGCCGCCCGCGCCGCCTCTGCAGCCGCCCTCCCTACCCCACACCTCGCCACTATCGCTAAACTTATACCTACTGCATCAAAATATAGCACAACAAGTACCAACTGAATACGCAAAAAACACATTACTCTCGAATCTTATTTATCAAATAAATGTAAAAATGTTGTTCACTTCAATATAATTGATTCTTGTAAAACGATTTATGACGTAAAACATGTAAATTTACTAGACAAAGTAAATGAATACATGCAGATATGATGTCATATTTAACCCTGGCCACCTGCAGAGGCGGTGCCGCGACGCCGTGGCTCTTCACGCTCGGCGGCCTACGGTTCGCCTTGAGACCGGGTTGCGATCTCATTGTTTCGTTGCACAAAAAACCTGCAGCCTCCTCGTCGGAAATGGACGACGATGAATCACCGAGCCGAGCTGCGGCCGGCCAAATTGTTACCTAGATTGGAGTGACGGTCCTGCCGAGTCACACTTGCGCCGTAACGGCAGGCTGTACCTAGACGTGACGTAACACTCGATCGCACTCGTCTCAAAAAGTATTTCGGAATATGAATGGCTCAGTAAGACAGTCTGACACTGGGAAATAATCTCACCGAGTCCCATCTGGCAGAAGATGACCTCGGCCTCGATGACGTGCGCGGTGGGCGCGCGCGGAGGCTCGGGCTGCGGGGGCTCCGGCTTCGGAAGCTCCGCCCTGGGCTGCGGGGGCTCCGCTCTTGGCTGCGGAGGCTCCGCCCTGGGCTGCGGGGGCTCCGGCTTCGGTTGCGGGGGCTCCGACACGGGCTGCGGCGGCTCGGGCTTGGGCTGCGGTGCCGGCTCGGGCTTTGCCTCCGGCTGCTTTGTTTCCGTTAATGTTTCACGTTTCGGTTCCAGCTGGGCAAACAGCGCGGGCGCCGGGGCCGCGGCCGGGGCGGCGGTGTCGGGCGCCGGGGCGCCGGGCGAGGGCGGGCCGGCGCGGTGCAGCGGGGACTCGCCGGCGGCGTCGGCGTCCGACTCGCTGTCGGTGAACTTGTCGGCCAGGTCCAGCTTGTCGGCGCTGGAGGGCGCCCGCGAGTCTAGGAACTCCTCCCGCTCCATGTCCAGGAAGCTCTGCGTGGCACCGCGCGCGGCGTGCTGCGGGGACTCGCCCGCCTCGCGCCGGCCCTCGCGCTCCAGGTGTTCGAAGTCGTCCGTGGAGTCCTGCTCGCGCTTCATCGCCGGCTGCGGCGAAAGGATCTCGGCCGGCACGGTATCGCCGCTTCCGAAGCCTCCCAGTAAATCCGCGTTCTCCATTTTAATTTAATATAAATACAATTTGAATGTTATGAAAAAAATAGTGTAGATTGATCGATAGTGGGTGCGGTAGCGCGTTTCGATGCGAGCGGCGGATCCTGTGGCGCCTCCTCGCCGAACTGAGGCTTACTGACTGAGGTGAGGTCTGCGCGCTGCTCGCCGGTCGCCGGCTGCACGTCACGCAGCACGAGAAACGGTATTACTCATCGGATCGCACTCGAGTGCCCCGCCGAATCCAATAGTGCAGCGAAAGCGGCTTGTACCGGTACACACACAAGAAGGGAATTGAAATATTCTAGAAAGTGCACAAGTAATCATATAAGTTAATATACTGAAGTATGAAATATAATAAAAGCAAGGTAAAAACTTCACAGAAAAAGATTACAGCTCGTTTTAGATTGAAAAATGGTAGACTTGTGTTTATTAAATAGACTTGCTTGATTTTATAGTCGTAGATACTCGGAGAGCTACTTCGTCTCACACTATGTTCTGTGTCTCACACACTTTTATTAATATTTAAATTATCGACGCGCGCATCTCGCCATTTCTGTCTACTTTATTCTGTTTCGTTCTTTCTTTCCACAGAGTAGATATCGTCGGTACAAATAGTACAAAAGTCAACTAGCCTTTTTGGGATTTTATGACGGTATTTACAACCTGTATGTCAATCTGTCTCATTCAGCGTTCTATCTACAGATAATCTAAATAATGATAATGAAAGACAAGTACAACTATAACAAGGATTTTACAATGCACAATCCAGATTTAGTTTTATTTTAGGTACATAGTTCTATAATGTTATCTCTTTCTTTTTGCTGTAACAGAAACACACGTATAGATAAAATTGAAATGAAGCAGTGGCCATTTTGTTAAGTTGCAAACAAGCATATGGCAATTTATGGCATCAAATACAAGTGACAAGATTTAGGGGACCGCATTCCGTTTTTGTTACTTTTTAATTATGTATTCAGGTATTTACTGGTTTTTGTAAAATATTATTATATGATTCATAAATAGAACACAATGCGAAACAAAGCAATATGTCCAAAGCATTACTTAACTAAAACATATTTTCAATCAGTATTTGTCATTTAACATAGAATTCTATTTAAAAATCCCATCTCTATGTAATTCTCCTTAGCTCCTAATATTACACTTTAGCTAATTACCACTTATTTGATTCTATGTGTATTTTATGAAAATTTTCATTTTAAATACATAATAAATACGATAAAAACCCTTGGTGCGAAGTATCTCGACAAGAAATTTCCATACGAAATACTCCGCCAGAATTAAAGGTAATCGAGTGCTTAATTGATAAAAAGCTGGTTGTCTGTAAAGTCGGTTTACGGACGATAGATTTACGTGATAACGTCATAATCATTATTTTATACAATACAAA
>DWTT01001721.1:0-11142 GCA_018250895.1 Carterocephalus mandan | reverse complement strand
CCCCCTTTTCAACCCTTTACAACACTTTTTTCCAAATAAAAAGTAGCCTATGTCCTTTCTCAGACTATCTGTGTACCAAATTTATTTTAAATCGGTTCAGTAGTTTTGGTGTGAAAGCGACACAGACAGACAGACAGAGTTACTTTTGCATTTATAATATTAGTATGGAAGTATGGATTATCGGACCTTATTAATATTAAGTTTAATACATAAACCATATGATTTAAATTACACGTGAGTGAGTTTATCTTTGTTTATCTAATTACCTTACCATACCATAGGTACCATTCTAAAATAGGCATTATACATGTAGCCTCCATATTAGCTGCTCTGTAAGACTTTGAATCACTGCAAGATGGTTCACCTGTCAGAGAAGTGTAATGCAATAATTGAGGGAAAAACAGACTAAAATATTGTCTAATTATATTTGGATGGTAGCCGCTCACCAACGACAAAAACTTATAGATTGACAGCTTTTGCGTCCACGTTAATTTTGTTGCAATTCACTTCTTATCTCTGTTTCTAGAGACTGTAACTTTTATCAAGCCCTAACTCTGAAGGGATTTGTGTTCGCATATCGGACCAAGTATTTTGCTTTATTTAGTTTGAAGTTTTTAATTCGCACTTAAAGAATAAAAATAAAAAGATATTCAGTATATTCAAATCAATAAAATAAATAGATATTCTAAATGGCATTGAATAGAAATGTAACTATGCAACTTTTTTATTTTTTTATATTTCACAAACTTTTTCTAGTGGAAACTGATGTGTGCGTGATATTTTTATAGAAAACAAAAATTAAATTTAATAAGAATTATTTAAATACACTTTTCAGTTTGTATGGGAGATTAGATTATTTTAATATGTAAACGATTAATTTTTATGTTTTGACCTTTTTGTAACAAATGAAGACCTAATTAAATGTTTCCTGATAATCACACACCAAGGTATTATGGTAATTATACTATACTACTTAATAATTAATACTATTATAATAATTATACACACCAATTATTATGTATTGTCATATGCCAAATATCTGGTAATGGTGTATTTTATAAAACTTCATTTTACATTACATTTTATTTACACTTAATGAAGACATGTACGAGTATGTTCAAAACATCGAAATGATTAATTCGAATCTGTGCACACTTAGGTATCAAGGACCGATGACAATGCAACAATTTAAATAGTTCGTTTCAGTATACGGATAACGATCTTCAGGATTAGCAAATTTCGGTTATCTACAAAAGCGTGTTTTTACAGTTTTTTTAAGCGATGTTGTTATTTCATGTAACCACAAGCGAGCGCGCGTTTCGATAATTTCTAAAAAAAGGTTACCAAAGCACATAATTCTACGTGTAGCTGGAATTTATACGTGACCGGTGACGTACAGCACTAAGGCACAAATCACATTGATTTATTCTTTAGCGCATACATTACGGTTTTCTAAAACACATACGTTTACAGTTTTACGATATATAAATTTCATCAATACAATAACGTTATTGATTTTGGATGGTTTTACCAAGGACTGTATTACTGTTTTACTATGATAACTGAAATTGCAAACGGGCATGCAAGGCCAGCCTGTATAAAAAAACTGAGAACTGTTATACTGATTGTATTTTTTTAGTATTTATTATGCATATTGTATATTGTATGTATGTATTGTATGTACTCGTATTATAGATCCCCAAACATACAGTGCACCATTCTGTCAGATATGGAAAGGAAGTATAACAGTTTATTACGAGTAGTAGGTAAAGTGGCTAAGCAATGCTAAAAAACGTTCTCCGAATTCGTATTTATTGATTAATTTGATAATTGTTAGTGGCTAAATTTTTAAAGACTAAAAAAATATCTAAAGTCCTAACACTTGTTTTTTAAATGTTAATTTAGTCAACGCTGACAAAATAAGATACCTCTAATAAAGAAGTCCTTTAAAACTGTATTGTCTTTTAATAATACTTGAAATAAAATTTGTCAGCCTTCTTCTACCACAAAAGGGCAGAATGTCGCTGATCGTTTCGTTCAGCTAACACAGTTTTTGATGTTATTACTGCTTCGTATTGACCCCTACCACGACGAATAATTATATAATTCTCGTGAAAATGCACGTACGATGTATGTTTTTTATATTTATCCCTGAATATGTATGTAGAGTTCTACTATACTCTAACCTACATTTAGAAAGCTGACATTTTTACTCAATATGCATTAGAAATAAATTAAATAATAATTTAAAATAAAAGAAAAAATTACACACTTTATCTTTAGTTTTACACACAACATATTTAATAGTAAGCTAAGTGAATTCGGTGGCATATTTGTCACATTACTTTGAACTTGGTTTGGATTATGTCTATGATTATTGAGATATCTTAATAATGTTCAAACTTGAAATTAAATTTGAATTAAAATATGAATTATGTTCGAATTAGTAGCTAAAAGCCTGGCCTTTAAAATATTTTTCTAGAATCGATTAGAATCACGCCGTGTTTCCAACGGGGTAGGCAGAGACCATCTTATATTTTTTAAACTGAACTTATTGGAAAATAGTAGTGGCAGTAAATGGCAAGTCTCCAGACAAGGAGGTCAACAGCGTCCTTTGATCCTCTCACCTGCGCCCTCGAGTGCCCGGTCTTTGCGGACTAGACACTTCAACGTACTTAGCCCGACCTTACAATGTTTACTTTTGTGGTTCCCGATACATACTAAGCTTTGTTGCTTTACTTTGATATTGTTAGACTTATCTGCGAACTGGATCTTCAAGATTAGTCTGACTTGAATCAAAGTGCCACACAGCCTATGATATATTTCTAGGTAACATGCATTTTTAAGCAATGCTATGTAACCTTCTGAAAACGAAAGTGAAAGGAACATGCATGCCTATTTCTCGAAATTTATCTATTTGTACTGAACCAGCGCAGCTTAAGATAGGAGGTATCTACACTTTGAAATCGTTAATGCATAAAAAGCATCCCAGTCAAGCTCTATTTAATTACCTGCTGGCTGACATTGATATTCAAACTCAATTTTCATCTGCTTTATAAAAGGTTTTATATTAAAAAACTTGCAATCAAAATAATATTTTTATTTACATTTTTGTATAAAGCCGGACCTTCATAAATATGATGTAGGGTTATAATATGAACACTTTCAGAACGAAGAATAGCTGGAGTATGTTTTAAATAAACGTGACTTCACAATCCACGCCGCAGCCTAAGGCTGCCGTACAATATTTACGTCGTATGCTTCTTTTTATACAGGGAGACATGTTTTTGTCAAATATTTGTGAATCTTTTGAATGAGTTACCGATAAAAAAGGGGTGTTTGTATTTTGTGGGTCCAGTCCCGATTTGAATGATAATAGTGTTTGAAATTTATTTGGTCGTAAAACGGGAGTGTTACCCGCCAGGATTATGACAAAGGCGGTTTTATCGCGGCCCGAGTGGCAGTAAATTGTGCTTCGCCTGTCAATGTTCCGTGCGTCCCGGCTGAGTTGGGAAGCTTATTTGCGTAGTTGTTGTGCCAAGACGTTAACCTTCCGAGTCGAATTAATTTTGTTATTCGGATACCTACTTCTATGATCATCATCGCTATTGATTATTATTATTTTGGTGCAGAGCTTAAACGCCGCTGCTAACTGGACTAACCATCCCAGAGCCTATACGAGTTGTGCGGCAGCGGATGGGTGGTGCTGCACGCTCGTTTTCTATCTTATATTCATCAGTATCGGTCATGAGCGAATGCATTTGACACTTACAACAAGGTTATTTACACAGAACAGATAAAGATACAATCCTTTATCTGTTCTGTGGTTATTTAGTTCTCACGACTCTTAAAGTATCGCCTTTGTTTTCACGTTCACTCGAATTTCATAGTGACTAAGTTCTTCCTTACGACGGATAATGCGGAGCTATCAAGTAGTATTTCAGCTTTCCAATAGGGCTAGTGATGGGTTATGATGAAAATAATTTTATGTACTATGTTAAGTATATCTAAACACTGGTACTCTTACTAAGGAGTATCGTGATTCATAATAACTGTTACGACAGTAACGTTATTTTTTATTACAACCACATCTACAAGCAGCATTAAATTTTAGGCCAAACTACGTAGGTATCTCTTGAACAACCATACTATTAAGGGTTATCTTCCATATAACATTAAAGAATACATCTCGTAACGCTACAAGATGTTCAAAATGGCGAACAATAAGCAATTTGAGTCGGCGTAAAAGTGGCCGTTGTTGTCCTAATTTAGTACAATCATTATGCATATTGCATGCCTCACTTGCCTCTATTTCTCGATAAACACGGCTCGTTTTCCGCCGAGTTTTCCCTTTTCCCGCTTTTTATTATTAAGGACCCGCATTTACCTGCGGATGTAAATTCTCCCCGTACATTCGCGAACAAAAGGTAACAGTACCGATTAATTTGGTTATTTCAATAATTTCTTCTTGGAAATACGCACTTGAAAGTAGCAACAGCAAAATTATGTTATACGTTCATCATAATTTTCATATCTTTAATTTATTATGGCTGTGCTAAACAAGCACTATTAAAGACAAGTTAATGACGTATATAACATTTATTTTTTACTATAATTTATAATAACTAAAAGCTTCAGAAGCGAAGATAATCGTTACTCGATAAAATGACAGGAAATAATTTTGTAAAAGAAATACTTTTAAATGCGTTGCTACTGATTGTACTAAAGTCGAACAAAGCCGTGGCATCGCTCACAATATTGTCTTGGTAATGGGCAAGACGTTTCGCCATATCCCAAATCCCACTGAAATAAAATTAGCCTCGGGGTAATAAATTCAAATCACGGCTCACCTTAATTTTAGCCTCCTTTTCACCAGGCGATATTCTCAAAGGAATCCGTAATTCAGTTACACTTATTGCTGGCGTAACTACTGTTATCTGCTGTGTTGCCTTCGCATCCTTCCAGGTACGGTTGAAAATTGTTCTGAGTAATGAAATTACTGGGATAGATTCGATTGATTCTTCGATTAACTATATGGGCTTACCGAGAGAGAGGTGATTACTCGTGGGCTCCTCAAACCGCAAGAAGCACTCCTTGGATTGAATTTATGATTCGACTTCCTGCAAAGGACGTACTTTGGTTATCAACTGGATACTATCGGGGTTGTTTGCAATTTAATTTGAAGGCATTACGTGCAAGCAAGTAAAGATCAGTGCTACGTTTTTAACGTCCAATTCTACTTTGCTAATTTACAAATTTCATTGATATTTTATATTATGATCGATATTTTATATTATAGATGTACATATAATTATTTATTATGTAAACGTCCGTCGTTACATACAAATTAATCAGCTACATTAGTTTCCTAAAAGCCCATCCCAAACTTTCACCTTTGCCGCCATTATTCAACCTTTCACCTTAATCTGGGATCTACGCATCATTAATTCATATCAGAAGCAAACTACTTAGTCGGTTACTGGTAAGCTTGCGCTATCCGCGTAAGATGCATTGATCATTCCAAGTTTCGCGTGTTTGTTCTGCCCAACTCTACCCAGTCCTCGTTATTGTTCCCATCGTATGTTAGCTGTAAGTTACCGCAAGATCATAAATAGATCTTCGGATAAGTTTCCTTGGCTTAACTTATGTATTTTAGTAATTAAGCGTAAACTTATGAAACTTTGAATACAGCCGGTAGTAAAATGCTTTTAATTTCGTAAATGTCTGAAACCTCGACAGGGACTACATGAAACCCACAGTAAAATAGATTAAGATGAAAAAAGTAAGACGAATTGACTGCGTGAAGGAAAATCTGCAAGGGACAGAGACAAATGGAAGAAGACTACGCAACTGAGAAAGGGTTGTGCGTGATAGAAAGTCGGTAAGTTCGTATTGACTATTTCCCGACATGACTTGCGGGAAAATAGCCTATACGAAAAATCCATCTATCATCGCCTCTGTAGTACTAGTAATAAAACTGTGCAATTTATCTTAGTTTAGTATCTGACAAATTTTTTATTTATTTATTTAAGTTTATGTTATACCTTTTAGTATACAAAGGGCTAATGACATACGATATTTTCTACCGGTTCACCCTCGTTAATTACGTGTTTTATTAATTTGTTAAACGTTTTTGATTTGGTCAACTCAAAGGCTTTAGCCCCGATCCTCCGACATTCTGAAATACTAATTTGTTTTACTTCACTTATCACTTTCCGCCTTGTAACGAAATTGAAGTGTTCTAGAGCTGAAATAAACTAAAATTAAATGCGAGAAACTAGATCCTACTTTTTTTCTTAATATGACATGACCTTTATAGTTGTTAAAAAGTAAGCAGGGAAGTAACGATGTCAGTGGTGAGGCAAAAGTGTAGACGAGGATATGGATTTCCTCTGTAAGATTTCGTATATGTGCAGTACACGAGGGATGGTCAACACGTGACAAGCATGATAAATTAGGAGTTCGGGATCATGCCTCCGGGGACTGCCTTTGGCTAGAGGAATAATTTGAGGAAAAACCTATCAACCCTACTGTTAAACACAAAGAATAAAACACCTTACGTCTTTCTAAACTGAGAGGATATTCCAATAACAACAACCGATGTTACAACGTTACAAAAGTAGAAGCAACTACGAATTAGTATTGCAAAAAGCAAGTATACGAGGAACATTGTCATGAATGAAAATTGACTCTTTTCGTGGAGTCCTAAGGTTTACAATGGAGCGTGCCAATTGGTCTGCAGTTCGCGAAAAATGTTACCAAGTCGACAGAAAGCAAAGAAGTAGAATTCAAAACACAGAAGTCAAAGACGGCTGAACTTTAAGCAAGGAATATATTTGGTAGCCGGCTCTTAGTGTAATAGTGGAATAAATCATGAGATTTTTCCAGATTCTTGACTTAAACCTCTTTCAAGAACAAGTGCGCGATATTTTTGTCCGAAGAATTTCTACTTGTTAGGGATTCTGCACATGTATTGACACCAAATCGATTTTTATCAGGCCGTAAAATGTACAAGAATCACGCTTTGAGTTACGAGGTTACTATGTTAATGAGGCGGAGCGTTTTTTTTAATGATAGCAAACTTATTGATTAACCTTTGAATACAGGGATTTAATCTGGCAGAATAGTAAGTACTACTTGACGAATATTAATCGATAGTTAATTTTTGACTAAAAAGCGAATTATTATATCTGTTTTGTCTATTTAACAAGAACCATGCGATTTTCTCAGATAAAAAAAAGTTTTTCATAGGAGAGGCCAACAGAGAAATAAAGGATGACTGATTAATTTTACACACCAGTAATATTTTATCAACTAGTACAATTTATTTAGGTAAACATTTTATTAACTACGTATCAACATAAACATTTTCATTAAAAGTTTTACAGTGTTTCTTACGCGTATACAGAAATAAATTGCTGTGATAAAAATAACTTATACTAATAAAAATATCCGACAGCTATTACGAGTTTTATAGAGGATCCTGTAGCCATTCGCTCAAATAAAATAAACTTAAGGATCATTGTTGTACTCGTTGACTATCCTCGTGTGCTATCTTCCAAACTGTTTGCTTAGGTGTGTCTCGTTAAAATTCAACCTCATAAACTCTTGAATAGTGGTAGAATCTGTACACTGTTTGTCTAGAGCGATATCAACGCAAGTTTTAGTTGCTTCGAAAGAAAAGATTATCAATAATTAATTAATGAATTAATAAACGCTACACACTCACGGTATTACCAGGCCAGTGTTGCGGTTGATGGACACACACAAAAGAACACATTATAACGTCCATGACCCGAGTATACCTATTTATATATTTATTCTTATATTCACAGCATATACTTACTTAAATAACAGGTTAACGATTGTTTTAATCATTGAAAACAATCAAGGCCGAAGGTTTAACGCGCCCTCCGAAGCCTATGCTTCTATTCCTATGTAGCGCCCATAAAATTTTGCCTCTAGCGGCCACCTATACACAAACCAACCGCACCCGTCGCATTTTTTGACTCTGTTTATCTCAATGAATAGACACGAGCCATTGGGCTATGGATGCTACATATCGGTACCAATATTAATGGCGACGGATTGATAACCGATGGGTAAGGAAAGTTCTTGAGTGGAGACCACGACTCGGAAAACTAAGTATTGGCTGAGACCTGAAAAACACAGCGGGAAACCGTTGGATTCAGTAGAAACGGAAGTGGTATCGATTAAGGAAGGCCTATTTGCTGCAGTGGACCTTGAAATTCTTCTTGTTTAAATGACCACGGTTCCATAAACGTTCCTAAATACATCGCTCCTCACAATGTGCCCGTTCTATTCTCCTGTGTATTCTCATCTGCGCATTTGAGTCTTCTGAGTGACTCTCTGATTTATTTAAAAATAAATCAGAGAGTTATGTAAAAGTACTCCAATACTTGCATAATGCAATAAATCAAATATTCAATGAATCCTAATTGCGGATCACTTTTGGTCATTCGCGTCATTAGGAGCAAAGGCCCTATCGATTTTCCTTGATTTTTAAGGGTTCGTCTCGAACCCTTTGAAATTGACCCGCATCGTGCAAAAATATCTTAGCATTCAATGGCGTCACATCCGGTGTCCTTCCGTATACCTCATCGAACCATAGTATAAAAAAATCAGTATACCTGGACTGATATATAACTTTTTATGTGACTTTTTCCACGCTATGGTTAGTGCCCTGACGGGCGAACATTCTGAAGTTTAAATCTCGGGTTGACACCCGACAAATATGACTATTTAATTGAAAGTTAATGAAGATTAGTCCTGTTATTGTTAGTAATACTTAGTCCAGTTATTTTAGCTTATTTTTATTATTACATAGTAAGAGTTCCATTCCGTATAGATCACTTATGCGTTGCTACTCTTGAGGACTTAAATGGACGTCTCTTGAAAAATTTACAATGACACCTACACGTTATTATTTATCTATTTATTTATTTAAAATTTATTGCTATACACATATTTGTAACATACAATTGATACAACATACAATTGATACAACAAACACGTGCACCTTGTTAAGGCATTGCAAGAATTACACGGCATTAATGGATGTGGCGGCGATACTCCGTCCATTCTCACATAAACTTCTCCAAAACGATACCACTCAGACTGGTCCTGTACCTTCTGAATCCAGCGGTTCTAAGCTGACTTCCTCAGGGCGTCTGTCAACCTTACCAAGGGGCGATCTTTCATTTGCACTTTTCTTCCCCACCGGTTATAAGTCATTCAAACGACGTGATCTGCTCATTGCTACTTCAACTTGATAACTGTCATGTTGGAGGTTTAGCCGATAATCCCCACGCTTAATTAGTAAGTCTTGGTGATCGCTGACACACTGAAATAATATTTGGAATGTTAATGGATTGTATTGATCGTTAATTATTAATCGATTATTGACTATCACAGGTTATGATCGGCTGAACTGTGGGTGCTAGATTTAAGTTTCTGATATAAGTTTCAACCATTGAACAAACTCTTGATTGTAGTGTCTTACTGACCACCTTGCTCTGTACTCACCGTGAATTATGCCCACTTTGTGCCAAATAAACCGTTCCCTCCCTTCCCGATATTGGAAACAATGGCTTTGACTCACAATTTTTCTCAACGACAGCCGGATATCGCTGGGATTATATCGTTCCTTTGATTTGAGGCTAAACGTGATATTGTTCCAAATGAGACCTCTTCGTTAGAAGTGTTATATTCTCGTTATTTTATATCAAATAATGACGTTATTTTCCTAAATATGAAACCAAAGAATATATTCATTGTTTTGATATAGTAGAAAATTTCGCTAAACGACAAAGCAATTGTTATGATTTACATTAGTGTAGGGCAGCCATTTTTTTTTTGGCGTTATAAAATCCCGAAGCGTGAATTATACCCCAATGGCCAAGTAGCATCCATAGCCCAATGGCTCGCATCGAATCTATGTATTCGACAGAGTTAAGCAACGATGGGCGCGATCGTTTTGTGGATAATGGCAAACTGCGGGAGGTCTAGAGCATACTCCAAAAAGCCAATGTGGATTGGTGGAGGGGTTAGTGGCCAACCCAGTGACGAATATTCTCAAGCCACGCGAAGATCTTTGACAAGGTTTAACGATTATTTTCACCATTGAAAACATCTAGTACCGATCGGATGGCTAAGTATGTATGTCCTCCAAAGTACGGTAGCGCCCATGAAATTTTTCCACTAGCGGTCACCCATCCACAAACCGAGCGCTCGTCGTTGCTTAACTCTGTCGATTACATTGCATCGATGCGAGCCTTTGGGCTATGGACGCAATTCAGGCATGAAGATGGCATTAAATTTGGACTTAACATAGAAATTGCGTCATTCATGCGTTGATGTGTGCCCCTTGAATTTTAACCCGGACCGCTCGAGTGAAAAGCGAGTTCGATAGCCACTAGACTGTCAATGCAGTCTTCCCGTGAATAGGCACGGCCAAAGCACAGTAGTCTTCAGTCAGCTTAATCTTTCTGCGAATGCGCATCAATTTTTACCGCTCAATTGAACAATGGCAGTAAGGGATCTAAAATAAGACAAAAGCGGTATTAATACGGAAGCCATTAAATTGAGATAAGCGCCATAGCAGATTGAGCGCCCTACGGGTGGTATTAGCTAAGTCCTGATAAGTGAAGGAGTTCGCCGCGCAGAGTTAAGTAAGGATAGACTGTTGTAATGATCGAGTAGTATGTAAGCAATGTTTATGGTGGTCAGTTAGCGAATTCATCATTAGGTGCACACTTTGTTTACATAGAATGTATATTCTGGTTTGTTGATACATATTTTAATATCGTTATTTTATTTATAAATTTTGTAGAAGGCTTCGCCATTCCGCTGTAGACAGATTTTCCTGTATTTACAATTGTAACTACTTCAAGGGTTAATTTTTTAAATGAAATTTACACAGAATATACTCCGTGATAAGACCTTTGAAATAAAAAGGAATCATCAAAATCCATACAAAAATACGGCTACTGCACAATAAACACGATGAACACATAGTTTGCCACCCTTGTTTGGAAATTAGAAATTTTGACAGTAAGTACTTTTTAATCATAGACTTTCTCTTTCAAATTTGAAATATTTTATTTTTACGAAGATTTTGTT
>DWTT01001720.1:0-11142 GCA_018250895.1 Carterocephalus mandan | reverse complement strand
ATGCTCTAGACCTCCCGCAGAAGTGTTTGTGGGGGAGACCCGTGCCCAGCAGTGGGACGTCTATGGGTCGCAGCGAACGAGTAATGGGATACTTTCAACTCATTTGAAAGTATCCCATTACTCGTTCGCTGCGTTGGCATTAGATAAATTGAATGCATAGTATGTGTAAAACATTTGTTTTTTACAACAGATACCTCATCCACGACCGTGGCCCAACAGCTGCTCAAACCGCAACCGCCACAACCTTTGCCAGACATGCAGCCATTCTTCGTTAAGGACTATGTTAAAAGTGAGTACATAAGATATTGCAATTTAATAGCTAATTTTACAGCTACATATTTTAATTAAATAAAAACGATAGATTGAAGAGAAAGAGTGCCCTGTGTTGCGGCTAGCGGACACACAGAAAACAAAAATATTTAATTTTATAAAGATCTGCCCCAGCCGGTATTGAACCCGGGACTCACTGTTTACTCGGCAGTCAGGTTCACTCAACACGGCGCCACTGAGTCTTCAATCTATTTTATATTGTCTAACTTATTAAGAATTTATCCTTATTGTTTATCGTGACACATCGTCTGTTTTCCACTGTTATCTATTCTACATGTAACGTTAATAACCTTTGTTCGTTAAAACTGCTTTTACAAATAAATGATGATGATATAAAGCTTATAAAATTTAAGAGAAAAATTAAAGAAAATGTACAACAAAGTGTCTTGTTGTCCAGGCCACGCTCTGGACGTGTTCGACAACTACCCGCAGCTGCTGATGGAGCTGGCGCTGCGGCTGCCCAACCAGATCCACAAGCACTGCGACCCGGCGCACTTCGACGCGCGCTGGCGCACGCTGCTCTGCGAGTACATGATGAACCCGCTCACACCGCTTAGGTGAGACACGAAATGGATAAAAAACATTTGATTTTGTCAAAAATAACATCGTTAACATAGCAATATGTATTACAAAAGTATACAGTTATACAGTTGTTGATGAAATAGTCCAGCTGCCATCGACGTTTTTTTAGTGATTAATAACAGGCTGAATCTTTGTGAGTAGGTTGTTTTGAATAATAGGCTCAATTAATTTAATAAAAGAGATTAATTCTCGTTAATAAATTTACAATTTATCGCTTATAACTCAGCCATTTTATTAAATGCGAAAATGACTTTATTGTACCTACTAATCATAAACATATTGGAACTTTATATTTTATTTTTGGAATTTGAGGGTTCGGACGCTCAACCTGCGCACTACAGCAGCTACCTCTATCGATAATTTTTACGGAAGAAAAAGCGGAGTCGCTTTGTAAGGATATTCACTATACAAGTGATATCAGTTGAATGTTTGTCGCAGGAAACAAGTGCGCAAGCTGCTGCTGCTGCTGTGCGGCACGCGCGAGCGCTACCGGCAGCTGCGCGACGTGCACGCGCTCGACACGCACCTGAGCGCCGCGCGCGAGCTGTTGCTCACGGACCCCACCTACGACAAGCTCGTGTGCCTCATGGACAGTCTTAAGGTAACATGAGCGCATACCACTGACCACTCCTTTAATCTATACCACAGAATACATAATAGTACAAGTACAGAAGATTCATTCCCCAAAATCAATCAAAGAAATAGGGACTCTTGCTACGTTAGAATAAAGTGCAGTTCAGATCGCACAGCGCTTAATAACCTTCTGCTATATTCACCTACAAATGCGTCTCTTTCTATCGCGTAACGCTTACCGTTTGTAACGACTTCTATGGAATAGCCGAGCAGGCTAGGCCGCCGCATATACTTGCGTTTTCGATACCTACACGCAGAGTGAAACCGGCCTGTCTATACTAATATTATAAAGAGGAAATATTTGTTTATAACGTTTTAATTGTAATAAAAAAACCTTTAGTGTAAAATTATTGACTACACTACAACGGCGTGTTGTTGTGTTACAGGCATGCGCTGAGATAGTAAGCTCGCGCACCGGCAACTGGCAGCTGGCGTGCCTGACGGAGCGGCGCGAGGCGCTCGCGTGGCTGTTGCGCGCCGCGCGCCGCCTGCACCCGCACGTGGCGCCCGTCGTGCTGCAGCTGCTGCAGGCGGCGCTGTGCCCGCCCACGCCCGCGCCGCCGCCCGCCGCGCCCGTCTCGCAGCCCGCCACGCCCCCGCACCCGCCGCACGCCGCCGAGGACGCGCCGCCGCCCGCCAAGCCCTCAAAGCGGGGCGACCCCAAGGTGAGACTAACTATTCACAACGTAACAGAGACTGGCAAATATGAATTAAATTTAAAATAAGAAAACAATTATGTCCGGTATGGTTTTGTTTCTTTTGACTGTCCGGTATTGTTTTGTTTTTTTAGGGCCCTAGGTTTTGCTAATGTATTGCTAATGTAATTCCCTTACATTCACTCTTATTTAAGTAAAATCAAAGTATTTTTTTTTGCTATGAGGACTATACCTCAGCCCTGTTGAATAACACAATCCGTATCATGGCGTGAGTATTATATTTCGTAATTAGACCGAGTCGACTATTCATCATCATCATCACAACCCTTTCTTTGTCCCACTGTTGGGCACGGGTCTCCTCTCGGAGTGGGAGGGATTAGGTCTTAGTCCACCACGCTGGCCAAGTGCGGATTGGCAGACTTTACATGCCTTGGAGAACATTATGATGTATTCTCAGGCATGCAGGTTTCCTCACGATGTGTCCTTCACCAATATAGCAAGTGACATTTAATTTCTTAAATAGCACACAACTAAAAACTAAATTTTAAATGACATAATCTTATACAGGCAACAGATTATCCGGAACGCGAGCGTAGCGCTGAAAGTGACGCGTTCGTCTCCGACAGCTCGAAGTTCCAGGAGCAGAGGGTGCCACAATTGGTCGAACAAATCCTGAAACAGGTAAAAATTACAAAAAATATTACAAGTTTTGTTCTTATATAGATATTGTATCTAACAAACAAACTAATACACATTTGTTTTTAGGTGCCACAAGAAGAATTAAACTTATTCGTGAAAGCTTTCCTTCTGGAAACCAACTCTACATCAGTTCGTTGGCAAGCGCACGGTCTAATCCTAGCTATCTACAAGTGAGTATAAATAAAACAATATCTTTTTCGCCTTAATATGATACAATGTTGAGGTTACAAAAATCTAATAATATTTTATTTCTATATCAGCAACTCTCCCCAAGCGGATCAAGTGTCACTGGTGTCCCTTTTGTGGAACATTTGGCCCACCCTGCCTCAGTATGGACGCAAGGCAGTTCAGTTTGTCGACCTTCTCGGCTACTTCACACTCAAGACGCCTAACATTGAGTCTGAGGTGAGTATTTGTTTCATTTACACGGGTTACACACGAAACATAGACTACAGATCAAAAAATATTTTGTATCCTTTGCTCAACCAAATAGAACGTAGTATTAAGTTAATTGTTGATACGGCGTTTCATTGCGTGCAAATCCATTGTTATAAAGTTAGTTTTAATCTTCTTTGCAACAACCCTCAAGGCAAGGCGAACGACGGTGTGTACTGTACTTTCATACATATATCTTTAAATAAATAAATATCATAGAAATCTCTAGATATTATACACATACTTATATAGATATTAACATTCAGATACAGAACAACTGTTCGTCATACGAATGTTTGTCTTGAGTGGGATTCGAAACCACGTCCCCCGGCGCAGAAGGTAGGGTGACTACCGATTGCGCCAACGGGTCAGTCTTATATTATTATTGTTCTGCTGAACTTTTAGCATTAAAACTATTCAGACTTATGGATGTTCTGTCGAAATCACTCAAAACACATTCACATTTATACAAGTAGAATTTACTTGAAACAGTAAACTTGCTCACATTCAAAAACCACCAATTTTGTTTCACAGACATACATAGAAAAGGCGGTGGAGTTACTACGCACGCAGAACGGCGTGCTATCGTCCCACGGCAACGCCGCGCTGTACTCTGCGCTCGGCGCGTTCGTAGAACTGGACGGATACTACCTGGAGTCCGAGCCGTGCCTCGTCTGCAACAATCCCGAGGTGCCGATGGCCACCATCAAGTTGCCCACTATCAAGGTAAGGCTAAACTCAAAGGGATTTGGAATATTCGAGTGGTTAAATCAGTAGAACAGATTAAGAGAGGCCTATGACTAGAGGTGGATTACGAAATGCTCACGAATAGATTGTTTAGGTTCATTCAATCAACCAAGGCTCAGTATATTCGTGTCTTTTTTTTAAATATGAATTTGTTCTATCTACTTTAGAAAAAAATTCAACCTATGAATGGATACCTACAGTTACTTGTGACGATATTGCAGGTCGATTTTGAATTTTGATGAACCCCTTCCTGCAAAATCGTAATTTACGTAAGAGCTAATCTCGTGCACAAGTGACGGCACGGAAGTGTAACTCTGAAGGAAATGGGGTATCATGCGCGGGCGACATAATACGGCAGGCGAACCGATCAGCGCTTACGACTGACAACCAGCTCACCCCGCGACGACGATACCGAAAATGTGAACTTGTTTTCGTGTCAGAGCTACACTTTCGCTCCAAATTAAAAAAAAAACGTCCTGCAGTATCGTCATGAGCCGTAGTTAATAAGAGCTAATCGCCTATACGTGCCACAGATCGACTCGAAGTTCACGACCACGACTCAAATAGTGAAGCTGGTGAACAGCCACATGATCAGCCGCATCAGCCTGCGCATCGGCGACATCAAGCGCAGCAAGATGGTGCGCGCCATCAACTTCTACTACAACAACCGCACCGTTCAGGCGGTACAGGAGCTGAAGAATAAACCTGGTATTTTGGTTGTTCTATTAATTTTTGTTATTTAAATTATAAAATATACGAAATTTATACAGGTTCTTAGATTTCGCCCAGGTCGTACGACGGTACGTACTGTATGTATTGTGTTGTACTTTGTAATAATTGGATTGGAAAAGTGTTGTTACACTCTTTCTTAGTCCTCAAGTATAGTGGTGAACGAATTAACAAGGCTCTTACAAATAATGAATAAAAAATAGAACCTCCTTTTTTCGACGTGATTTTTTTTTAATGAAAATTTATTTATTTTCATTTACATTGAATTTTATTTTCATTTCATTTCTTGACTTTTATTACCATGAGTAATGAATTGCAGGCATGTGGCACAAGGCGAAGCGCGTCACGCTGCAGTCCGGGCAGACGGAGGTGCGCGTCGACTTCCCGCTGCCCATAGTCGCGTGCAACCTCATGATGGAGTACGCCGAGTTCTTCGAGAACCAGCAGGCTACTGGTGCGTTTTATTTGACTGTACATTTTTGTTAATGTTGGATATATTCAATTCAAAAGTTAACGGTTACTATTATGGTTAAAACTATTTACACATACACAACAATACTTTATCTGGTTTTTAATTCTCTACGAAAATCAACCGGCAATGCGTTTAAAGCAAGATTTCGCATCTTTGACGGATCTGAATTGGGACAAAACATCTTACATCAAAACATCTTTTATCTGGTTTTTGTGTGCCATTTTGTGATATTATCCGAGTTATAATTATTTACTGTAACATGTATAATGGTGTAAGCGTAAAACACAAATTAGCTGATGGTTAGTAAATAATTGTGATGTGTTGTTGCAGGCGAATCACTGCAATGTCCGCGTTGCTCTCAGTCGGTGCCGGCTAATCCCGGTGTTTGCGCCAACTGCGGCGAGAACGTTTACCAGTGTCACAAGTGTCGGTAAGTGAAACATAAGGCCGCTAAGGGATTACAGTAACTCATTATGTAGAATGTTAATAACCGAAGTTCTTATAGGTCTACTGCCTCTCCTCCATTTTTTTCAATTCAATTCAATTCAATTCAAATAATTTATTTCGCTATGAGGTGATTTCACACGCTTAACGAAAGTCTAGGTAACTACAAACTACTTAAAGAGAAGAGATATAATGCTATTCTAAACTGATTAATATAAAGCAAAGAATGAGTCTGGTCATCGGCATTAGTTAGCACAAGTTTTTCGAATCATTATTTTATTGGTCGTGAACGTAGGTGGGCGTTGTTACATACGGACCGATGAGCTAAATGAAGCTTATTTATATAAGCAATTATTGTAACTAAACCGTTTTTTTTTTCAGCGCAATAAACTACGACGAAAAGGACCCATTCCTGTGCCACGCGTGCGGCTTCTGCAAGTACGCAAAATTCGACTACACGCTGACGGCGCGTCCGTGCTGCGCGGTCGACACCATCGAGAGCGACGAGGAGAGAAAGAAGATGGTGCAGACCATCGGCACGCTGCTCGACAAGGCTGACCGCGTGTACCGCCAGCTCGTCGCCAACAAGCCCGTGCTCGAGGTATCATCCATCTATCCACTCATCCATCCATCCATCCATCCATTCATCCATCCGTCGGCCTCCAAGTAGGGTGACCGTTGGATACCATCGAGAGCTATGACGTGAGAAAGGTGATGGTACAGAAACATCGACTCGGTGCTCGACAAGACTGACAAGCTCGTTCTCAAAGTATGAAATGTTTCCATTCCTCTATGTCAGCTCAGCTTTTCATAACTTTAAATTATTGTTGTCTTGGTGAATGCGTTTGGCCTGAATGTGTGATTGAAAACTTCAGTAAAAAATTCAGTGACATCACTCGCCTGACTGCTAGAAGATCGTTACGGTACCGACTCAATCATCGGGAATGTAATTGATAGTGTTCAGCACAGCATCGCTTGGTCACCTTACCTTGTGAAACTACACCAAGGGTTTGTTGTTTTAATGAAAGATGTAACTGCACTATGATTAATTTATTGCTAACTGATTTGATATTGTGAAACTGATTATGATATGATATTGAGAACACGCCATGCGCGGACGCGTGAATAACGTGAACTGGCTGACAATGGCGGTAACTGCTTAGTTGCACTTGTACGTGAACCGTACAATATGAAATGGCGTGAATGAGACAATGTGTACCTACTTATAACGATAACGAACGATCGTCCCCAGTCGCTGGTGCACAAGATCAACGAGCACCGCGTGGAGAGCCGCGCGGACGAGAACAGCAACGCGGCGGGCGCGTCGTTCGGCGGCGCGCAGATCAACCGCGTGATCCAGACGCTGGCGCACAAGTACTGCGTCGACAGCAAGGGACACTTTGAGGACCTGTCCAAGATCATACAGAAGGTGCTGGCCTGCAGGTGAGTTGAGCACACGCATAGACCGGGCCCGTTGCCGCAATCGGTAGTGACCCTACCTGTTGCACAAATATTCGTGTGACGGAACACTTGTGTTTGTTCTGTGTCTGGATGTCAATATTATCTATTTAAGTATGTATTTAAAAATATCCATGTATGTATATCAGTATCTGGCACCCATAGTACAGGTTCGCGCCTAATTTGTGGTCAGATGGTCGTGTGTGAATGTCCATGGTATTTATTTATTATTTATTTATAGCCGTTCCACTGTCGGGTATGAGTCTCTCCCACAGCCACAGCTGAGGGAGGTCTAGAGCACACCACCACGCTTTTATTTATGGATATCTATCTATCTGTATCTTTTAATGCGAATTAGTGAGGTTAGTGACCCAACCCAGTGACGAATGTTCTAAAGCCAATCTAACGATTATTTTACAATTGGAATCATCCTTGACCGACGGCTTAACGTCCTCTGAAGCTCGGAGCGCTCGTGAAGTTTTGACACGATAGCCTCCGCGTCCGACGTTGCTTAACTCGATCACGTACAATAAGAGATCGTTTCAGAAAGGAGGAAAGAAAAATTTGTATTGCATGTGCACTATGTGTACTTCGTATAGCAGGTTAAGCATATTGCAGCGAAAAAAATGGTTTACAGAAAGGAGCTTGTTGCCTACGATCGCTCCCAAAGTGAGCAGCTGAAAGGCGATACGCTGCCAGTTTACGCAGGGCTACTGCAGAACTACGACGAAGACCTAACTAAAGGTAAAAATCTTCAATTAACTTATTTTGACAAGTATATTGTTACAATAATGTAACTTTGTGTTTGATATGTAATTATAATAATATCAGTAATTATTACCTGGAATTAATTTAGTCAAAGATATCATCCTTTGTTCGGATAGTATATGTCAGCAAAACAATGTTAAATTCAATTGTGTCAAATTCAACAAAGTACAATTATTATACCCATTTTATTCGTTGTATTTCACTCAGATGCCTTACAGCTACTCTACCATGATCACCTAAATATAAAGACAATACAGGTAACAAAAATAAGTAAGCAACTCTAGCCTTCACAGACCACTGCAAACTAGCTTTTTTCTGTGTCTAGTTGTTAATATATTTAAAAATATCTATGTGTGTATCAGTCTCTGACACCCATAGTACATACTGCCTAGTTAGAGGTCAGGTGGCCGTGTGTGATGCTGGCGACTGTCTATGGATAGCATGAAAGGGATAGTGGCTGTGACAACTAGTACAATCAAGCTGAACATCGCGGACAAGTGGTCACAACCAATATATTCTGGCTCTGGTGGGTGCTTTCGAGCTGAAGCTGGCTGATGCTGAATGAGCGCTCATTGAGACCAAATTTCCATGATATTTATTTATTTATTGCACCTCTCTTTTTGCGTTGCATTTAAAAAAATAAGAAACTGTTCTGTAGAATCTCGCGGCGGATGCTACGGGTGCGCGCTGGCGTGCGCCGAGCAGTGCCTGACTCTGCTGCGCGCGCTCGCGTCGCAGCGCGAGCACCGCGCGCGGCTCTGCGACGCGGGCCTCGTGCACGAGTTGGTGCACCACAACCTGCACCGCGGGACGCCCCAGGTACATTGACCTGTGTGAAAGTGGAGCTCTGACCTTGAAGCGCATTCAAGGTCAGAGCTACACTCAGACGTCGAAATTACACACAGAAGTCGACATTTAAGGTACCGGCTTGCGGGGGAGGCGGAGAGCGGTTTGTTAGTCGTAAGCGCTTAGTGCTTTATGCATTAAGATGGTCGCCATTTGTATCCTGCACATTTTGTATGTGGTTCAATAAAGATAACAAATAAATTATGTATAATAGAAATCTCTATCAGTATTAAAATAATTTCTGCACTGAACATTTTCATTTTGGAAATATTTTGAACTTTTTCTGTTTTAACTCAACAGTCTCAAGAAGAAGTCCGGTCCCTCATTTGCCTGGTGACGCGCGACAACCTGCCGGCCACAGAGCATCTATGCAATCTGCTGACACAACGCATCACGCTTTCCTTGATGGGCCACGCCGCCTCACAGGATCATAACAACTCTGTAAGTTCTTATTTTGTCAGTTAATTTAACTTTTACCACGGACTACATTGCTATTACAACCCTTTGTCCTTCCTCTATGCTTTTACGTGAATTCTATGGGGATTTTCAACAAGTGATTCTGTTTTTATTACATGTAAATTTTTACAGGTGCGACCGTTAGTCTTGCTCTTGGGCTCCTTGGTGAAGGTGCAGGATTCAGTGGAGTGCTGGGAGCTGAGACTGCGTTGCATTGTCAAGCTGTGGGTCTGGTGAGTGTTGAATTAGGGCCGTCGCAGGCGACGTGTTCGACAGTCGACAGTGTTCTTCTTTGAAAGTATTTTTGTCCCTCAAAATGGTTAATTTATACATCTGACCCCGCAAACGTTGTTCTGCCATATGAAATATCAAAGTGACGCGACACTTCATGTAAATGACTTTACGTCAATGAACGACGGTTAACATTATTTGGATATTGTTGATACAAAAATACTAAAATCGTGTTTAAAAATTATTTTCCAATGGGCCAAATTGTGAATCTAAATCTAAACCATTCTCGAATTTCCTTGAACACACACAAAAAATTTCATCAACATCTATCCAGCCGTTTAGGAGGAGTTCAGTGACATACACACGTACACAGGAAATTAGTATATAAAGAAGATAGAAGTGTAGCGTTTAAAGTATTGATATTACTTTTTTTTTTAAATCATTTCACAAACCCATTGCGGAAAATCCGTCGTCTGCGCAGTCACTCGCACAAATAAAATGTTGGCCATTTATAATTGTATGCTTTGTAACCCTAAACAGGTGCTGTCCCCAACTGACCGAGGTGGCGGGACTGCCTCCCGTAGCCAGCACCATCTTGACACCTGAAGCCCTGGCAGGCTTGCCTGGCATAAATTCCTCGTCTCCGAACTGTAAGTTTTGTTGCCTTTTATAATGGTAAATGATATCGTAAATAAATGTGTGCTAAAACGTGTTAATAGTTTTAAATTCATAAGATGATTGTCGTTAAAAATACTCTAAGGACCAAAAACGTGACTTCTTCACACTATTATATTAGGAGGTCTAGCCTATAGTTTTAAGAAAGGGTTTTGATAACTATCAACATCAAGGTTTGTTTAACACTGCATATTGCAGGACAGTGAACAGGAAATCTCGTTCAAGAAATTCACGTAAAGCGTGCCTGAGACGTTTGACCAGGCACGTATATACGACTCCATACATTTAGGCAATTTTATATGTATACATGCGTGACTGTAGCTTGTAAACACTGCATAATTTAGTTGTGTTCTGTGTCGTAGCGCACCAGTACGCGCTGCAGCAGGTGGCGCTGCCGTGCCTGCGCTACATGCAGCAGCTGATGGCGCCGCCTGCGCCCGCCGGCGCCGACGAACCGCCCAAGGAACAGAAGGTTACTTCATTGATGGACTTTACTAACTAGCTTTATAATTTTAAGTGTAGAACAAATTTTGTGCCCGTTGTATGACAATAGGCTCACCACTTATTACATGGCACTTAAATATAACTGGTGAAAAATGGGTGCATACACACATCTGTCTACCCCTTCGCAGAAATACAAGCTTGATATGATTTTGAAATGATTGAAAACATGAAAACATGAAATTATTTTATGCACACGTGGCACTATAGCACCAGTGGATGTAAATTAACAGTTTTGTTTTTGTCAAAGCGGTTTAATGTTATCTGTAAGAGCCGAGAAATCATTGAGATTTTCCCATGTCGCAGGCGTGTAAAATTACGGCAAGCGAGCTCGCTCACTATAACATAATCACCTCTCATTCTGAGAGACCCACTACTAAAAGTTTTACACTACTAAAAGTTGAGAAGAAAATATTTCTGATGCTTATAAACATGAATGTACTATCCATCAGCTGTCGGACAAGTGGCAAGAGAACGGTG
>DWTT01001719.1:0-11143 GCA_018250895.1 Carterocephalus mandan | reverse complement strand
TATGCTCTAGACCTCCCGCAAAAGTGTTTGTGGGGGAGACCCGTGCCCAGCAGTGGGACGTCTATGGGTCGCAGCGAGCGATTGATAGGGTAGGGTCGATGATTTGTGAAATTCATAAATAGGTAAGTATAAAATGCTTTCTGTTATGATGTAATTTCACGTCCATGCACTGGCATCTATTGTTTGAGTCCCAAATGCGGCTGCACATGGAATACTGCTTCCACCTTTAAGCGAGTGTACCGTACCAGCTTAGCCCACTTGACTCCATACAGCAGTGAGCGCCCTGGGTTGTCGATGACCCCAAGATTACTGGTAAATTAGAGTTCAAAGAGACTTAGGCTCTCTCTGTGTCCTCTATTGAGTTTACCAAACCTTCAACCTCATTCCGCTTTCTTAATACTCCCCAAAGTATGAAATACCACACCGAACTGACTACTGATCATTAACCACCGTCCGCTTCTCGCGGTCTCCTTCTTTTGGCATATGAGTCACCTGTGGAATGGGCACCCAGCCTTTTAGCTACGACATGGAGCGTATTGTGATGCCGCATGTATTCATGTGCGACGGTGATCACTTATCATCAGGTAGCCCGTATGCCTGTTTGTCCGTCTTGTTATAAAAAAAAGACAATATTTCGGTTAGCATTGTATAAGATCGATGATTAACAATTTCGCAGTGAAGTATACATTACATACTTTATTAAGTATAATAACATACATTACATACTTTATTAAGTATGAATGTATGTTATTGTTAATAATAAATGTTTTATTGTTGTGTCTGATTCAATCTCAGCGAACCGAAGTGTTATGGTTGTTAGTGTACATCGATCTGTCAAAATATAAAAGTATTTTGTTGTGTCACGCGTGTACGTCAACAGTCAATCGGCCCGTATCGTGCGACCGCGGCTGCGACCCTTCCATTGACATTGAACTCCGCGCTTCTAGCCAAAGGGAAACAGGGGAAGAGTGGATATTTAATGATTATAGCCTAAGATTATAGCTTTATTTAACAGGTCAAACTATTGATAAATGTGTACGGACATTGTTTTTAACCTTTGCCCATTCACTAAAGCTAAAACATAAGCAGGAGGAGATTTGGACATTTAGATTACAGGTACGGCGGCAATATACGTTTGACATAGAATGGGAATGGTAAGACTATCAATTAATATGGCTAAGAGCGTTTTCTCATCTACTACCTTTAAGAACGAGATATTCATAAGTAGGTACCTATTAGATATATTATAGTGATTTCTCAGGCATGTCGACACATTTATGAAATTGATATACTTATAATACATAAACTATTCCCGGTTTTTCGATACTAGAATAAACAAAATATAAATATAATGGACATTCTCACACGCGGGTATCTGACCCAAACCAAGCCTGTACTATGGGTGTCAGAGACTGATATACATACATAGATATTTTTAAATACATATTATTTATATATTATTAGATAGATATCATTATATAAATATTATCATCAGAAGACATGGGACTGAATGATTGACTGAACCTCTAAGAGGCTATCACTATCACACTAGTTAGGATACTACATATTGTAAGCAGGTGGCATATGGGGTGTTTCTTGGCATACATGATTGGCTGTCTCGTCTCTGTCCTGATCATGTCATGGTCATACTGTACATTTTTCTGTAAAAATTAACTACATAAGGACTTAGGATAAGGTACCTTTACCTTGTGATAAGAATAGTGATACGGTAGCCGCTGTCTGTCGTAAAAATCTCTAAAAGGGGACTTCTGGAGTTGCGGTAGGCTCGAATTGCTCGAATCGTCCATAATGTGACCCCGGGTTGTGGCTGCACAGCGATGTGTAAACCGGGAAGAGCCTGTTTTGGTCACAGCCCCAGATGGCACTGGGGCGTTTTACAAGAGATCCCGGAGGCCGCGGAGGCCTCTTGTACCGTCGGAGTAGACCACGCGCGGCCAGGAAGTCCCACATAACCCGGCGTCGCTCCCACGACGTACGGGTACCTATTCATAATCATATCTTATGTATAAAGTAATTATTATTGTAGGATTAGGCTATTCATTCAATGATCAATAGCTAATTCTATACAGTAAATAAATGTTTTATTGCTTTATATGAATCAATTTAGAATAGCATTATATCTCTTTAGTTTTTAGTTACCTAGAAGTTCGTCGTTCGTGTCCACATTCGTGTCCAATCACCTCATAGCGAAATAAATTATTTGATTTTGACATCCAGACAGAACAAACACAAGTGTTCGTCACACGAATGTTTGTCCATCCTGTCTCCTTTATATAATATGTTACTTGGTAGGTACCTCCACTTAGTTCAGACGTTTCCAGCAATCCGAGAACGATGTTTCCGGAAGAATTGATGTACGTACTTAATGTTTGGTAATGTGATTTTAAAATGTCTGAACATTCGGTTTGGGGCTCATAAGTTGCTTGAAGGTTGTTATAATTGTGCACTTATTGCGCTTTTAATTAAATTACTTTTTAATTAAAAGCGCAATAAGTGCAGAATTATGATGATTATTGAAGACTGTACTGTGAAAATGAAACAAGTGAATATTGATTGATTGAATTGTTGTTTGAATTTTGGGCTATTATTTATTTTATACATTACATAATATTAATAAACTTATCATCCTAGCTAACTTTAAATAAATAACAAAACTTTAATATAAGTAACTTACCTAGAATTTGGTAGTTACGGATTGTTTTTAATTGTCAACTAATATCAGCAAAAAATAAACTTTTTAGTGTTTAAATGAGTGGATAAGAAATAAAGTCAACTTAAATGATTATTGATCAAATGCTACCATATCCCCTCGCGTGAGTCGCTGCGGTGACGGTGTGCCCGCATGCAGCGGTGATTTGCATGCTTCTGCGCACGGATAGCTGATAACTTTTTATTCCTACCGCGCCGCGTCGCGGCACCGCGATCGTTAAATAAAATACTTCTGATGACTTGAAAATTAAGTCTTTTTTTTACATGAGTGGTTTTTATTTTACATGGTTTCTATGAGTGAGTATCTATTGAGTGGTCCCTCCTTTCGGGGCATATTAATATATAGGTAGGTACGAGTAGCTATAGCAATTTTGTTCCGATTGGAATGGTGTGGTTTGTGGTTACACTTCTCGAGAGGCAACCATCTTAATTCTCCAGGGTAACATTTCTGTGGCTGACTAATAACGAGATTCTTATTAACAATTGCTAACAGGAAGAGTACCTACAACACCCTCTGCTAATCATCCATAATTGAGTTGCCACACTTGCCACATTTGCCAGTTGCCACAGATGGATGGTGCTGCCTGCTCGTTTTCTATCTTATATCCATAAAAAATACCTACATCAGACCATAACTAGGCACCCAACTGTTTATCGTTATTTAACGAAGTTAACATTTGAGTAACTGTTCAACTTGTTAATTAACTTTAAAAATAAAATAACGGATTCACTAAATTCCGATAACTTTTCATATGTTTGTTATTTTCGTACCTATCTATTATTTCCCAAAAAAACACCGCCCGGTCCGCCCAGCAATGCGAAAAACAGGTTCTATCGGCCCTCTACCATTCTGTGCCTCTACCACTCTCGGCTGTACCTAACTTGCAATCCGAATCGATATTTTTGCGCCATAACAGTTCTGACACGAGTCATGGGATTAGTTCAATGATGCAATTAACGGTCCCCACTTTTGTATAGGAGCTACTGATATAATAATGCAAAATCGCTTCGATTAAATCTTTCAATCGAACTTTAAAGACTTCGTTTGACTTTTTTTACTTATCTAGATGATTTTGAGATTACGGGGCAATTCTATGTAGGATAGGGATCTACATATCTCTACCTAATATTAATTTACACGGTAGGTAAGTAATACCTACATAGGTACATGGTGCCCATACAAGAGCAAATTGTTTGAAAATGATACGAGTAGGTACGATACGATATCCTATATTATATTTACCTTCTTTTCATCTTATAAATGAAAAAGTGTTTCCAAACGATATTAAGTTCAATTGCTTAAAAAAAAATTATCGTTTGTTTATATTTTTACACCTAGATATCACCTATCCACCAAATTGCATGTGGATTCGTTCACACAATTAAAGTGCACGTTATCTCTAGAACAGTAATAATAAATTCACAATCCCTATTCCATTTTCGATTAAGATAAAAGCTGGTTCAATATTTTGAGTAAGTAGTTATAAAATAGTTTTGCGAGAGAGGAAGCAATTTATCTTTTATATCTCGAATTGGGTCACCTAATGGTATTTTCGATTCTTTCGCAATGGAATAGTTAAAACAAATAAATTGTTATGTGTAGGTAGGCACCATTATTAGAGGATGATATTAATTGCACGAACACACCTGGGCCTTGCAGGTGAGCTTTCGTTTTGGGGTCAACGGTGGTTTTGACATCAGCGACGCGCCGGATTGTGGGAACTGACCCGGCACGTCGCGTCCCTCGATTTAATTACCGCCGGCATTCCAAGGCGATTCGCGGTTCGGACGTTTTTGTTCCCTAAATTAATTCTATAGTAAGCGTCGTAGGACTTGTAGGACAGCCGGATGGTTTATACAAGCTTCCGCAATCACCTACCTACATCTTATTGAATGGGCATGTGTTTAATGATAGAGTATATAATTATAAGCTAAGCCTTGTCGAAGACTTACGATTGTTTTCGAAGGAGGCTTGAGAACATTCGACACTGGGTTGGCCACCAACGCCTCCATCACTACGCATTGGAGCAGCGGTGGAGTATGCACTAGACCTCTCGCAGATTTGTCTGTTGAGGAGACCGGTGCCCAGCAGTTGAACGTCTATGGGTGGCAGTTATAACTTGAGGTAGGTACATAATTTAATTTAGATGAAGAAGTCAGCGCAGAGTAGGATCGAAGTGGGACAGATAGATTGCGGCATAAAGAACCCACACACATTGAACATTTGCCACCCAGCTGGGTTTGGTTATTACCATCTAAGTGGCTGCCTATAAGAATAATATTCACCACCACAACCCTTTCGGTCTCACTACTGGGCACAGATATCCTATCGGATAAAGAGGGGTATGATCATAGACCACGACGCTGGAATTGTGAAGATTAACAGCCTTCACATGACTCCGAGAACTTATTATGGGCATTGGGGAGCTCTCCGGCATGCAGGTTTCCTCCGATGCTTTTCCTTCACCGTTACAGCAGGTGACATTTAATTTCTAAAACGCACATAACTGTTGGTTAGTGTAAAGAATTGGTGTTGGTTGGTGTAAAGAATATTACTATAGGTGTGAAATAAGACACTGGTAACACTTTCTCCTTTATTTAGAATTATCAAATACTGGGTATGTATCACATATCTGTAAGATATTTGTCAATAAGCACGCCAAGCATTCTCTTTATTGCTAACAGTGGTAAGTTACAATCCAATGGTTACATGCATGTCGAGCGAGAATAATGTTTGCTGTGCCCAGATAACAGTGCTACAATACGTTATACAAGCAGGTATTCAAACAGCGCTTTGGCTCTTGTAAGAAAGTTAATGTTTAAAATTTAATATAATGTTTAAGTATGATTGTGGTGACATGCTCGAGACGTCATGGCAGTTATGATTCGACTCATTGAACGATCAACATTATCTGGACTCTGCATTTAATTTTAGATTCAAATATGTTGATAATGTTTTATGATTTAGAAACTAGTTTCTGAAATTTTATCTTCTATAAGAAATTCTATAAGAAATTCTATCATCTAGAAATTACTGACTGATAATTATTTTTTATAAAGAGGAACTTGGTGCGCAAATAACTTGATACGTATCAAGATCATACTTAGGTTATAGAAAAATACAGTAAGAAAAAACTAACTACCCTGCCCTTTAAATATACCTATAGCGCAATAGAATGCAAGTGAAGAGAATGAATGTAATAATGCGGGTAGTTGTAGTAAACTTGAAAAAAATATCTAACTTAGATCTATGTCGGCCGCTTAATGCATCGGTCCAAAATGTAAGTGTGAATACTAAAACAGATCTAGCGTGTAAAGATCAACATAATATACATATCAATTTTAGGAGTACAAAAGAATAGTTGTAAAAATGGTAACTTAAAGCAATTAACCTAGACACAAAAAAAAGAAAAAATTGAGCTGAAGCTTATCATAAAGAAAAGCAAAATTCAATAGAACTTATAAGAAACGTAGAATACAGTGATTAACATAAAAATGTGTTTTGTAGCCCACCGGGTTCCATCGGTTCTTTATCTGTATTAAAGTAAACGTCCTGTATTAACAAAGATTCTCGATTGATCCCGATTGAATAATATGTCGAAGATGAATAATAATAGGATCAACGCTATATTAGGACATCTCGAAGAATCAATACATATTTTCTACAGGTGGATTATGAAATACCAGTAGGATTTTACGTATCGTGATACAGGACGTTCACCTTAAAGTGCGACATAGACCAATGAAAAAATGGTTAATACAAAAAAGAAAACACAAATTAATTTGCTACATATATAGTATTAGGTATAGTATTAGGTTCTTTGAATACAAGAGGATCCTAATTTACTGATATTACGATATGTCAGCTATTGTGGCTTTGAAATAACATTAGAAAAAACAAAAAAGAAATGTAATTTATACTTGAATATGTAACTTTCTTGAAATACTAAATACTTTCCGTTTCTTAATTAAATAAGTTGAAACAGGAAAAAAGCAAAGACCTTCTGTTGGGTATAATTGGTATAATAGTAGACGAGCTGTTCAAAATAAAAAGTCTGATGCAGCGCGCGAGGTATTTGGTGAATTATATGAATGTATATTAAATTAATGTATAGTATTTACTATCTCATTTGTAATACTCAGTTTTCGTACTTAAGTGATATTAAAAATTACTCAAGTGCCAATAATTTTATCTTGAATTAGCACAAATATAATGCAAATAATGACATTATTAACACATGGTTTTTTTTAATAGAAATTTTTAACTGAGGAACAGCTCATCTATACATTGAAGTCTTTGGAAAAAAGCTTTTGATCTTTGCTTAATAATTTATTTGAAAAAAAAAAACCTACCTATATGACTATCTTCGTAATATTTTATCAATTTATTTTGTCGTATTATATTGGTTAAATCCACAGATATAATAGAAATACAAATAGCGTCACAAGCATAGGAGTAGTGTGTACAATTTTAGTACAAAAATATATACAGTGCAGTGGTGCATTCGAATTATTATGCTTTTCTGAGCTAATTATTGACTTCTATGCCTAAATGTGTCGAAAATATGCGGATGTGTGATCTGATGAGGTAACAGGTACTAAGTGTTATAGTTTATTACAGTGATATAAGACTGAGCTTGCAGCACCATCCATCTACTGCCGCCCATTAAAAATCTGACAAGCGTGAACAGGACTCAAGAAGGAGAGTTATATTAGTTCAGGGAGTGAAGGATGTTAACACATTAGTTTGTCAGTTCATTATTAGGTATGAGGACTATTTATATAGTCCTAATATATAATAATCATATGGATTATTAATGACAAATAGTCATGTTATTAGGTGTTGGTAAAAGTCCCGTTCTAAGTTGGTCACAAATGTGTTGCCACCCGTCAGGATGTCAGGTCGCCTCTGGAGAAGTTTAAACTTGTTTGGTACTTGACTTTGTATTAGGATGGCGAGGAAGTCTTTCAATAAATATAAAACTTGTAGGTATCAGTGCTATCTTGTTGGTTACTTTACGAAATCGGTTTATATATTTTTTTTACTTATTTACCAGAAGACAGATTTCTGTTAAAAGTGTATGCTTTATAATGCTGCTTAAATTGCTCTAATTCTTTTAACATTCATAAAATATCTACTAATGATTCTGCAGATGCTGGTTTCTTTATGCTATATGTTTAATACAATAGTTGACTCAAGGTTAAGCTATTTCATAATATATATAGCTATAGCTTTGTTAACTGTTTTCAGTGTGTGATGGAAGTAATATGCAAGGTATCAAGAGAGTTCAAATACATAGTTAAAGAGCACTTAGGTTATGGTGCCGGGCACTGCCAGGAATACGCTTTCATTAGCTTTTTCAGAATCCTTTCGGCAAGAAATACGGCATTTTTCAAAATCCATACGCCGTAAACGAGACTATCATGTTTATATATCTGAGCCGATCTATGCAAAAATATTTATCTAATTTGCGAATCACAAAATACACTATCTCTAAATGAGCTAATATACCTATGAATTAAAGCAGACGTGTGAAATATACAACAGTTACTTGATTACAGAAAACTGCGACGGAGTCACAACACGAATACTATATATACAGATACATCAAATCCCTACAACATATCAAAGGATAACCATGTTTTAAATAAGGGGTTAAGACTAAACAGTACACGGGGGATATCTTGTTTCGATACAATGCTCTCACTGCTATAACCTACACAACGTTACATTTTGCTTGTCGTAGCGCTTAATTAGTTAAATAAATAATTTAATCAAGAATATACGAATGGACAGTTACACATCCTGAAATATACTTCAACATTTATTGGCGATCGATTTTATACTCGTAAACGATTATAGAAGTTAATAACCTCTACAACATAGGTAGTATGTACTAGCTAGCTGCTTAATATTGTACTAGCTAGCTGCGACCCATAGACATCCCACTGCTGGGCACGGCCCCACAGACAGCTGCGGGAGGTCTAGAGCATACTCCACCACGCGCGCTATAGGAAGGGAGGGACATTGTACTACAAGAGATATTTTCTACAAAAAAATTTTTTTGTTATTAAATATTACGAATTATGCATTATTCCGTCTACGACGTTGTAGTCATGCATTACAGTTTACGTCGATCACATCAAGACGCTACTTGATAAGAAAATCTGAATATACTAACGTGTATCTGTTGTGTTGTAACTAACGTCTCTGAGTCTATTATATGATCAAAAAGTTAAAAAATCAATCCCTGCTTATTTCTATTTAATTTCATTGTAGATAAATAAATATACTATAGATAAACTTATTTGTAGTCCCTTGAATTATTTATATAACATGGCGCCCCATGTTATAAAAGGGCGTTCAATCCAGTATGTGTATCTTTTGTATTTAGAGTCACTGAAAATAATATATTTTTTCCGCACCTACAACTAATTTCCTGGGACCGCAAATCTACGTACTAATTTTAAAATTAATTTGTGACTAAGATTATATTGACGATAAACGCCTTGTTGGCAGCGGAAAACTAGAATTTTGAAAGTTGAAAGTAAATTAAATGTATGCGAACCTTAAAACAACTAAATTATACCATTCGCTTTAAGACACATTTTTTATGTGTTTCCATTTATAACATACAAATATTTGTGTAACATATATATATTTTATCGTCGAAAATATTGAACGCCCTTCTTACATTCGAGTGACCCCAGCCCAGTGATAGCCCAGTTGCTAATAAACGCAATCATGTATCACTTTCCCCGCACTGAGTAACAACATATACATTTAGATAAGAATAATATCGTCGTAAGTTTGTTATAATAATACCAACAATAATATCCTGAACCGGAATCAAAACATTTTAATAAAAGCTAACATTTAGGTTAGTTATTTGTGCACGAGGGACGTGAGCCTCCTTACGGCAGATTTAGTGTTAGTGCCTTTGGTTTTCTTGGTCTGCTCCTTAACACCTCTGTAACAATTTAGAAACATTTTAGTAAGTGATCATTCCATTATTTAATTTTCATATTTTGGAAAGTGCACAGGTTTATTTAACTACATATTGTATCCATAACTGTTGTCTGAGGCTTCACCCGTTTAAAAAATGTATCCAGTACCACTAGTAGTGAAAAAACACAATCGGGGACACAATTGGGTCAGTAGTTTCAAATATTAACCACAAACTGTACCTACATATTTACAAAATTAGTATTACTATTGATCTATCTATTTATATATCCAAATCCTAAATTCGATCATTAATGTTTTTAATAAAAGAATCTACGTTTTATAGGATTGCGGTAGAATTCCCTGAGTTGCGGATGGCGGATATACACACAGAACAACACATTTTGTCATTCATGACAACGAGGAAGCAATATTTATATCTGAGAAATAAATATTTTCCCTAGCCCCGAATCGAACGAAACCCGCAATTTGATACTCAGGGTTCACAGCCGCGCCACGTCTAGCTGTAATTGAGCTTGTCATCAAAATACTTCCCTACGAAATATTGCAAAGCAGGTTGCGTTTCAAGGGCAACCGACATTCGGCAACGACATGCAGTCGTTACGCAGCGAATTGCCGATCGCCCACATGTGCGCATCCGAGACGGTACTTAATTTATTAATATTATTATTATTACACAAACTAAAAAAAAATATTACAGCAAACGTTAATTTAAAGAAACCAAAAAGAAACGTTTACGTAAATACCGGGTTCATTTATTGCGTTCTATAGAACGAAATACAAACTCTATGGAGCGCCATGCATTTTTGTCTCACGGCGTTCCGTCCGCGCGCCTGGTGCGCTTACTATATTAATTACCTAAGATAAAAAGTGCGGATAGATAGTGTACGACAACTCACAAATATCTAGTGAGATCCTCAATGTCGACGAGCATGGAGTCTTGCCCCATGTGGAGCTCGTCGCGCGCCATCAACAGCTTCACGAGCGACTCGTTCAGCCACTCGATCTGAGAGTGCAGCTCGTTCACTATCACCTGCCGATAAACAACGATCTTTTATTATTACATATGGCACACTGAAAGTTATGCGCTCCTGGCCCCTCATAAATGTTTGAATTTCGAGTGTTATATTGTTTTAAACATAAGAAACTCTATATCATATATTACAATTTTGATACATATTATATCAACATTTAAAAGTATTAGAAGTATTAGTAGTTAGAACATTGTTGTAACAAAATTCTTCATAAACTCAACCCAGAACAAAAACGGACTCGTGTTAATTGGTGTAAAAAAAAGTTTTTAAAGTACGATGACGGACGTTCAAATGCTGTGTATGACATTGTGATAGTAGATGAAATATGGAATGGAATATATACAAGGTGTCCCAAAATTCAACGATAATCCTGAACCAGAGGATGGACCTACTAATGACTACTCCAGGAAAA
>DWTT01001718.1:0-11143 GCA_018250895.1 Carterocephalus mandan | reverse complement strand
GGAGTATGCTCTAGACCTCCCGCAGCAGTGTCTGTGGGGAGACCCGTGCCCAGCAGTGGGACGTCTATGGGTCGCAGTGATTCATTTTGACTACCCACTATATGCATGGATAAGTCATGACGTATTATATCGGCCTAAAATGATGCATGAGAGATGTCTACGAGGTCGGTTGTAAATCTAGCTTCAACCCATAGACGTCCCACTGTTGGGCACAGCTTCCAGAGCTGCGGGAGGTCTAGAGCATACTCCTCCACGCTGCTCCAGGTGGAGGGGTTAGCGGCCTAGTGTGGAATGTTCTCAAGACACCCGAAGGTCTTTAACAACAATTTAAAACAATCGGGACCGACGGCTTATTGTGCCTTTCGAAGCTCAGAAATTTTGCCACTAGCGTGCACAAGTCGACCGCACCAGTCGTTGCTGAACTCTGTGGATCATATACGATCGTACACATACATTCTAAGTACATTTTTTTTTATTGAAAGTTAGAAACGTGTTCTGGAGGTTCACGTATGTAAACAACCCTGAAATAAAGGTTTAAAGCCAAATTATCCAACTTTAAAATAAAAACAGAATTAAGAGAGCATAACCAGTTAATTTTAAGATATCTACAATCTCTTGTATTGTTATTGAGATGTGAAAATGTACCGATATTCTGATAATATTTGAAACATGTCAACTTAATTTTCAAAAGTTACTTTTGTGGAGTAGATGTGGGGGACAAATCGATCTTAAACTCGTCGATTGATATCTCTGACGTATTTGATATCAATAGCTGTGACGCGGAGTGACAGTTGTTAAAAATATATTATGCAGATCATCATCGATTGGAACTACAGGACATAATATTATTTTATGATTAATTTATGTATGTATTTATATTATTGCGTCGTACATATTTATAACTCTTGACACAAACCACACTCGCAGCACAATGAAAGTTGTCGACATTATTAATTTCCATAAAGCACCTTGCATTTCATAAATAATTATGTGCCAGCTCTTTTGTTCTGCTTCACAATACACTGGTCCATATTCTACTGTTGTCTATGGTTTGAAATATGGCTTCCACTTGTCAGGTTCGTAGTTGACAAAATTCCGGTAGACAGAAAAATATTGGACGACTCCGAGCTTCCTTGACTACAAGACAAAGCAATTGTTACAATAATACACGTGTTGTAATTTACAAAATGTTTCAGAAGTTATAATGAGGTTACTCTCTGTCAATAGCGTGTTATGAATGTGTAGTAGTTAGGTAGTTAAGTAGATATGGATACGTTTAACTACTCTCAAAATGTTTGCAAGAATATAATCATCATAGGATTAGCGAAAGTGGCCGCACATTAGCATGTTTACCTCGAAACTAAAAATCTATAAATAAATGGGCGCGTGACTACATAAATAATATTCAACTTAACTTGAGTTTAAAATGCTACTTTGTTTTCCATTATTGCTAATCTTACGTAAGTTGTAAAAAAACCTTACAATATTTCTAACATACATACACAAACTTATTTTTTGTATTGGTTTCAGTTGTTTTAATAACACCGTACTGAAGCAATCCAGTTACGCCTGCGCACACTTGAACAATAAGTGTAACGTATGCATTGTCTGTGGCTAGTAAAAATGGCGGGATAATGTTGACAGATGAGCGCGCGGTTTGACGGCGCCACTGTTGCGGAGATTAACTGTTGCTCCAACGTCAGTATTGTGTTTCTTTTGTGCCAACTCGTTGAAAATTCAAAATAAATGAGTGCAGCTACTGATTTGAATTTAAATACACTGAAACGCAGGTATTTTGTTTCTTCCAAATAAGTAACTATGCGTGACGTGTAGAGTTGCCAAGCGTATGGCATATTAGGCACGGCCAGTGCAATTAAAATGACATGTAATGAGAGTTGGTTGTTTCAGAATCGGAATCCCTGCAAGGGAAGACTTCGCAGCTGCAAAATAACTGCCATGTAAGTAACTTTTAAGCTTAAGTAGGTAGCTTGTGCTTATCTTCTGTGCTTAAGTAGGTAAAATGAAAAACGTTTTGCGTTGCGTTGCGTTTTTTTAAAACATTTTACGTTTACCATGAAAAACAAATCGAAGACGATGGCTTCATATCAGCCTTTGATCGAGCTAAAGCGAAGGAAAGGGTTCACCGTAGAGAAACGTAAAAAAAATCCTAGTTTTCTTAGTTAGTTAGTAGTAAATTAGATCATACCATATTGCCACTATTACCTTATCAATATGTCCTATACAGCAGACTTATCTTATTTCCCTTGGAAAACTATTTTTCTTAGAAGGCTATTTAAATAAGTCCATTCTAATTCAAAAGCACCTAAAACATTAGCCTAGAACCTTTCTAAAATAAGTTATCTTCCAGATTATTAGGCGTGGACCAAGCGTCCTACAGGTTATATATAATATGTAGCTAAAGGTTATTAAAAGTAATTATTTTACGTCACACCGCCTCCACTCGCCTCAGAAAAATAATGAAATTGATAATTGTTTTGCAAATTTGTGTATGTATTTTATTAACACGTAGGTACCCAATATTATACTGCCATGGGCAGTGCCTGTATAAATCAATTTGGTAACGATTCCCGAATTTATTGCATATAAACAAACAGTTACACAGACAGTTACAATTAACAATGTTGCAGAGTTAACGATATTTCTGAGTAGGGTCCTATAGGCCCTATAGGCGCCTACTTCGTCTCATATCTACAGTCTTCCCAATTAATTCTGTATAAATGTATTCTTGTTATATCTTAAACTGCCTGGATATAAAGGTTATAATGGTTTGATGTTTCAATATTGTTTAAAGCCTCAATATCACTACCGCAGGTGAGCGATAAATCGACCTAACATATTTTATTGAAGCGTAAGATAATTTTTAGACTTTTTAGACTCGTCATTTTTTAATGGTTTTTTTCTATAAAACCTATTCTCAATTATATCTCTAGACTATTACCTAAGTCATGATAGAAATAGTATGCAAAACCATCATTTTGTTTGGATTGCATCAAAGCAGTGATCTTCCTTGTTGGTGCAACGTTGTGGATTCTCCAACCCAAATATTTGCTCGCTCCGACCCATAGACGTCCCACTGCTGGGCACGGGTCTCGCCCACAGACACTGCTGCGGAAGGTCTAGAGCATACTCCACCACGCTGCTCCAATGCGGATTGGTTGAGGGGTTAGTGGCCAACCCAGTGTCGAATGTTCTCAAGCCACCCGAAGGTCTTTGACAAGGCTTAGCGACTGTTTCTAGCATTGAAAACAACCGGGACCGACGGCTTTACGTGCCATGAAATTTTGCCACTAGCGGTCACCTATCCACAAACCGACCGCGCTCGTATTGCTTAACTCTTTCCATCACATTGAATCGACGCGAGCCATTGGGCTATGGACGCTACAATTCGTTTGGTTTATTGATTGGTTTATTGATGGGCCAATAATCGTTTGAGATGACTTCTCTGTGCCACTGTCATCCCTCGAATTTCATCGCATGGCATCGCAGCGCTTAGCCCACGCGCCGCACTGTGCACACACCCTACTCCGCTATCGTGTCTCGCGTCCACAAATCGCGCGCCGTTAAATAAGGCGTTGGTCACACGCGGCGACTCATTACCCAGCTGATATACGGCCCGCGCTGATTGCTCGTGTGGACGCGGCCTGTAATCGATTCGGATGTGAAACGCAAACAAGTGATAATGTGCTAAATTGATTGGTTTCTCCTTAGTGGGACTCTGGGCCGTTCTTTAAATCGATTTCGCTGTAACTGTACTTGTAAGATTTATCGATATTATTTGATCGCGCTTTGTATCGAGGCAATTAGGCGATATACATATCTACATGTATTTCGTTCTGCGGCAACTTAGTGACATCTCCATAGAGGGAAGTTATATCTCAGCTCTGAGAAGTTTCCCTTACGATTCGTCACCGGAATTGTCTCGATATGTGTTACCTGATTTCATTTATAGTTAACACCAATTTTAATCAAGGATATTACTGGATAAACTCTACCTATTTTCAGAGCATGTCGTTAATGTTAACCCGAACATGACATATAAACTGTAAATTTGCAACGTCGTAATGCCTAGACAATCATAATTTCTATTCACTTCAGTCAGAATTTTAATCCCATTTTTAAACCTTTAAAGTCACTAACAATCACTAAAAGTCCCCATTCTTCATACCCTCTAACGAACTGACCAATTTATTCCTTATTAGATACTTGTTCAAAGTCAGTCACAGTTGTCATGGGCGGCAGTGGAAGGGTGGTGCCGCAAGCTCGTTTGCTATCTTATATCCATAAAAAAACTGACAAACTGTATCTACTCTGACAACAGTCTATGACAATGTAGGTAACTTCAGCCAAAATGTCTCTTGAGTTATGTTGTCCAGCCCGTTTGGCCAGAGCTTTGGTCATCGGCGTGGTAATGTGGTGGTAAAATGGTGACGTGGCATGCAGTTCATGAGCACACACCATTGACCTTCAGCAAACACCATCAAAGGTACCACTTATCACTACTGCCTGTAATAATAGTTTTTAAGCAATTCTGTTCCACTTTCCATACAAAAGCGTGATTTCCGCGTAGATACGCTTTTTTGAGGCAACCATCTTAGTTGTCGTAGCAACGCATCTGTGACCGACTTTGAACGGGACTGGTGTCGCTTAGGATCTGTCACAGTTGTCAATGGCGGCGGTGGACGGTGCTGCGCCCACGTTTGCTATCTAAAACATTTTCCATGCTAACGATGATTGAAATATCGAATTCTTTCGTCGTCACAGTCACCTCGCCGATCACTTTATTCGGCAAAACAAAGGCCCCACCCCGCGCCGCCCAGCAACCCGCCATGTGTCTCGGCCCGCACCAAACAATACCAGTCCACATAACGCTAACGCGCCATGCACTTCCACGGTAGTTAGCATTCACGTATCGATGGGCTCGAGCAGCGTGGCGCACAATGGCCGCGCTCGCAAATTGACAAAACAAGGAGCAACGCGGAGCATTAGCGCGTGAAATCGCAAACAAAGTTAAGACACCCAAGTAGCTGCCGGGAGCGGCACTAATTCCGCTTTTTGTTCATTAGCGACGAAATTGGGAATCTGTTTCGAGTTTACGACGCGGGACTAATTTGTGAGATCTCTCGCTAACTAATATGTTACTTTTGTAATGTTCAGTAGACTTTGTTTGAAACATTCAGATTTGAAAAGAAAAATAGAACTACAGATACAAAAGATTAGAAATTTTACTGGAGTCTACGACAATCTACGAACGTGGAGCGTTAAGTCCAGTTAGTTACGCTATCATTCAGTTGGATTCGGAAATATCTAGGTACAGACCGGCAGTGATAATTAATTCTTTAATTACTCCTTGAATTCTCATCTTTAATTAAAACTGCAACCGATAGACGTCCCACTGCTGGGCACGGGTCTCCTACACAGCCAAATCTGCGGGAAGTCTTCTAGAGCATACTCTACCACGCTGCTCTAATGCGGATTGGTGAAGGGGTTAGTGGCAAACCTTGTTTTCAAGCCACCCGAAGGACTTCGACAAGGCTTAACGGTTGTTTTCACCATTGAAAACAACTTATCTTACGTGTAAAGATGTTCCCTTTAGTGACTTATTTCAAAATCGTAATATTTAACAGCAACAAGATCCTTACTGGAACAAAAACTACAACTGAATTAATTAAATTCCATTGTATATCTCTTTAGAGGTGTCAATAAAGTTGAATAAATAAGTAAATAAAATAAAACTCACGTCACTGATGAACTGTGCTGACAATCGTAATAAAACTGTTAAAATGGTATACGAGTACGTACCAACATGACGTATAGCTAATAGTTATGTTATAGGAGTCAACGCCACATGGTTTCATAGTTTACGAACGCAATCTGCTAACATTAGCTATGCAAAACAAAGAGTAACAATGTCTAAAGCCAGGCTATCAGTTAAAAATAGAAGCAGCATTGTAAATCAAGATCGGTAACGGTAGCAGACAATGCATGTCAAGTCGCAGCCATCAGTATCGCGTTGTTGCGGACAATGGCCGGCTCCTTGCCGGTAAATGAGACGAATGGAAAACTGCTCCAATTATATGCTTTTTTTTCTAAAAATCATCGTAAGATGACCACTCGAAGATCTCACATACAAATCTTTACATCACACTATACCCTCGCGGCGATCGGATGCAGGAAGGCTCCGGTGTTTGCCCTAGAATCCTGGAAGTCCAGCGTTCTATAGAATTGCAAATGTTTTTTATTATAAGTAATTAGGTATTACCTGTTAATTTTGTTTTGCGGAAAAGGTGAGTCTACAAATTTTAAATGAAAAGTTAGTAATATTAACAGTCGAAATTAATTAACCTGTCGATAGACTTGGCTACAAGATAGTTGGACACATTTTATATGGAGCTTGGAATACTTATATGAAATGCATCTCTAGCATTTAATCACTTTGGACGTAGTAATATATTTTCGGTTATTTACTTTGTACGAATAAAAATCGATATGTGGTCACTGTTTTAATAAGTATACCTACTCTGTGTTATTAAATCAGACGTACGGTGTTTGTCAAATCTTTTTGTTTAATACAATAAATAATAAATAAATGAATATCGGAGGTCAATTTTATTGTAGGCGTGCGTGGAACCATATCTTTCCGAAATTGTTCATCTAACTTAAATATTATTATCAAGCGAATGATGTTGAATGCGATAGATGACGCTTAGGTTCATCTCGTACAATCTATCATTTGTACTCCTATCTACTTAATTAAAGTCCATTCCTTCATTCGGATTCTGTACACTATGGGTGGATGATGTAGCGGTGGCAGCACAGTGGCTATCTAACTCGCATCTCACTCGAGCGGTCCGGGTTTCAAACCCAAGCGGCAAGCCCCAACGACATTTCTATGTTATGTGTGATTTAAGCTATTAAATGTTACTTGATGTAACGGTAAAGGACACATCTTGAGGAACCCTGCATGCCTGAGAGTTCTTCATAATGTTCAGAAGGCATGTGAAGTCTGCCAATCCACACTTGGCCAGCGGTGTGGACTAAGGCCTAACCCTCCCATTCAGAGAGGAGACCCGTTCCCAACAGTGGGACAAAGAAAGGGTTGTTGTGGTGGTAGTTGATGGATGATAATGATAACCATAATGGTAGTGCCATAACATGACGTATCAGATGAAATTGTATCGCAAAAAAAATGAATAGGTAAGCACTTAAAACACATGATTACCAACAAGTTACTGCAGCTTGTGCTATTCTTCGTCTGATTTACAGCGCCCCCCGCAGGCTGGGGCTTCGGTCCCGCCCCGGGGAGCGGGGCGAAGGCTCTTGCACTACTGTTCTGTTTCCGGTGGCATTATCGCGCTGGTTCGAGGAAACCCGTAGGGCGCGAGGCTTCACAAACAATTGCTGTCATTACAAGCGTCTGTGCTTAGATACAGTTTAAGTGCCCCATTAATTTCCAGTGACGGGATCAGAATGGCTGTTCCAACAAATATTGTACTTAATGCTTAAGATAAATTACATAATACAAAATATGTAGTTGTCTAGGTACTGTTTAAAAAAACAGTTTCCAAGCAGCTTAGCAGGTGGCTCTACCACCTATAGGGAACCAAATAGGTTTTATATGAAACTTATTTTGTTTCTTATAAATTACGCCCGGGGTAGTAGGTACCACCGCCGGATACGGTACCTAGTACCATTTCTGCCGTGTAGTAATTGTTTTTAAAGCAATTGTGGTCCGGTTGGAATGGTGTGGTTTCCAGTTACATATCTTTAGAGGCGACCATCTTAGTCCTCAAGGGTAGCAACACATCTGTGACTGACTTGGTACGATACTCCAACTAACATTACTAACTATCACTAACAATCCTCAGTCCTTATACCCACTAACGAAATGACCAACTAATGTTCTAATTATCTCAGCTAACTGGACTAATCATCCCAGCTCCTAATTAAGTCTGGTTCAAAGTCAAACAGATTTTATGGGTGGCAGCGGATGGGTGGTGCGGCAAGCTCGTTTGCTATCTAGTATCCAGAAAAAAAACCGAACATTGAATAAATTTCAAAGGCAATGGCGACCACGGCCTACTCAGAGGCTTAGAATAGAACCATCCCAGTCTAGAATAGGAGTCTAGTTCAGAGTCTGTCACAGTTTACATGGGCGGCAGTAGGTAACATCAGGCAAACAAACTTATTACTTAATCTAATCTAATATGTAGTACCTTATTCGTGCTCGTTGGCGCAACGTTAGTGACTGCCTTGTGCCGTCGGTTCGAATCCCACTCAGGACAAACATTCGTGTGACGAACACTTGTGTTCGTTCTGCGACTGGATGTTAATATTACCTATTGTATACACAATGTATTTAAAGATGTCTATGTATGTACCTATATCAGTTTCTGACATCCATAATGGTTCTGTCTAGTTTGGGGTCCGATGGCCGTGTGTGAGGATGTCCATGATTTTTATATCTACGAGTACCTATATAATTTATTATCATGTACAAAAAGATTCATTTATTGCGTACAGTTGTGTACAAATTTTACCCCACACAATGATGTATTGGTAAACGGTTTCTTGGAAACAAAAGCTGAGTAAATCTTTGTACTGAAGCCAATGTTAGATCGCAATCGGCAGATTATAAAAGTTTTCCGTTTGATCACAGACTGCGTCCAACAACGCCGCAAACTGACTAGCGGATATTGATTTGTGAATCCGTAATGAAGAAACACTGCGGCCGAAATATACAGCGCATTGTCTACGGCTTCTACTACTGTTTATCGTTGATTAATGGCGGACGTCATGAACGGAAGCCAAAATACTGGAAAAAATCAACACGGCACCCCATTAGATAATTACTGGCCGCGCTTGTCGGCTCTTCTAGGAATAGGTTTCACATGATCGCCGGCGCTGCGTGAACCCGCATTCGACATGCGCGGGAGCCGCTTTAAGAAAAAATCTTTACTGTAGTTAGCCATTGATCCTAAAGCGAATCACGGACAAAAATAATAAAAACATCACAGTCAAAATATATGTTGGTCCGATGAAAAAATTGTAAAAGGAACGGTGACTTTCAGTCGCGCCGCCCGCGCGGCCCAAGGGAAACCCGATGCTGCGCCCGCGCACGAAGAGTCACATTCCCGGACAGGCCCTTCCTCCGGCCCGACTCGCACTGGGCGTGGCCCGTTTCGAATGGAAACATTTGCCAATATTATCGTGAAAGGACTGAGCAGATGAAATAATTTATTTCCCGATGTCGCTTTGTGTTCAAAGCTCGGATCTATTGTGAGTTTTTTGCGACGGCCGCTTTGCCGCGCAGTGTGGCTCCGCTCGGTTATCCCTTTAGGGAAAAGGAGACCGACAGGGTTCGTTCGGTAGTCAATTTGGACCTTGCTCGGTGGAGAGACCGTTCAATTTCTAGTGGCCAATGGAAGGGTTGCTAAGACTCTCCGAAGTCGAGGCGGTCCGATTGCTTGACGTGTTTATTAGATGCGTGTTGACGACAATGGCATTAGAGTGGCGGTAAGCGATCCGGCGGTTTTGTGCAAGGCGGCGGCCTCTCCCGACTGTTGACTTATGATTTACGTTAAATAAATCTGCCGACCTAAGCAGATTATGTGCGTATCGAAGTCCGAGCCTTACGACGTAGACGGAGCCTTGTGACTTGACTGATGGAAGACGCTGTATAAACAATGATGAAAGAATTTAATTCTTTTCACTCAAAAGCTAAAGGTACAATTGTTTCGTTCACAAAACTATTAATCGTTAGCTATCCATACATTGGGTCAATCGTGCCTGCAAAAGGTAATTTTGGCACAGGTGTAGTCTAGGCATACCAAGATTAAATACATATACCTGGATAGGTAGGTGCTTAATAAAATACCACTTGTGATGCACAGCAACTTGTAGTATAGGAATTATATTTTGTTTACGAGCCTCGTTTATGTAGGTAGTTTTTTTAAGTAAATGTCTACCTTTTCTCGTATCTTTTCCCGAAATATTCGTTAACAGCACCCAAAGGAATTTGAAACTTTTAAAGCTTTTTAAATAGTATTCGTAACTTATCAGCAAGTATTATGGTGGCGACGTCCTCTGGGAACGCTATTGTTTTGGCAGCCGCTTGCCGCTAACGATCCGCCCCTGAGGAGCTGAGGTGCTTGTCATCACGTTGCCATGGAAGCTACCGTTTTCAAAGGGTTTGGGTAAATACATTTTGAGAGTTTAACACTTACGAAAATATCCTTATACTGTAGACTAGCGTAAAGGAATGGTGCTACAAGCAAGGCGCTGATCAGGCGGTGTTACATACGTAAACGCCTTGAATGACTGCAGAGTTTAAAGGCAAATTGTTTAGATATATTATTAGCTACATATATCATGACTAAGGACACAGTGGCTAGTAGGACTTTTCATGTCTTGTGACCTTTTGCATGTTGTTTGATTCAGTCAGTGTTCAGTTACCTATACCAGAGGAAGGACACATGGGTTATACCATAGTTATATAATAGGTTATTATATAGTTCGCCTACTACATCTTTAATTTCTTTGAGATAAACTTAGTCTGAAGCGCAGCTATGTTACAATATTTCTGTTACTTGACAGTTTACCTCCAGATCTAAAAAGGAAAAGGGTTGTTTTTAGTAGAAATAACAATTTAGATCGGCAGTGCTCTTTGAGCGCTGTTGATCGATTTATTTTTCCGTTATATTGATTTGGTAACTTTAATAATAAAGTTTAGCTTTTTTATTAGTTGCTTTTGCGTCTTTCATAACTAATTTAAACTGAACAATCTCTAACAGTCTTATCATTGTCTAAAGTTATTGTTAGATTCTGGTTTTATTTCTGGCTCAAACCAGGAATAAAAACTTTTCGTAGCATTTATTTAATATATGATCTTACTAGCTTTTACCCTCGGCTCCGCCCGCGTGTTCAAAGGGAATTAACAATGAGTTGTTTATCATATTTGTGGTGGATGAATAATGACAGTTCCACTATTAAAAGATACTAAGAGGAACCAGAGGTAATGCTGACCGCAGATAAAGTGTACGTAAGGTATCTATTAACAACATCCGGAACTAAATATCTAGCAAATAACAAAACATCGATATCTTCCCATGGGGATGTTTTACCG